>JAODPA010116452.1:0-18744 GCA_025585075.1 Nepenthes mirabilis
GCGATGCCACGTTATACTAGCATTATATGCCGTACGGCATCGCACCACCCCTTAATATCCCATTCAGGGGTTGCTTCTCCACTAACCATATTGATTTCGGTCATATGTTGAATGTAGATAGTTATTATTTAACAATTTACAAAAAAAAAATGTATTCATTAAAATTAACTATTTTAAATGATTAAATCATAGGCGTTTACTTTCAATATGAGATACAAGGTGGGTTCGTCTGTCGCCGATCACTTAAATAAGTTTCAACGATGTGTTGATTAATTGAGTGGTATGGGCATAAAATTTGATGATGAACTGTTAGGTTTATGACTTCTAACCACCTTACTGGACTCTTAGGAGGTGATAAGGATTATTATCACCAATACAGCTCCAAATGGCATGGTAACCCTTGAAATTGCAAAGGGAGAGATATTGAATGAAGAGATGAGACGTTGATCACAGGGGTCTTCTTCTTCACATCATACATTCCTGGCGATTTTAGAGTATTAAAAATGGGCAATGAAGGTACATTCCAAATTATTGACTGTGGTAATGTGTGCCTCACTACGAATAATGAAACCAAGTTGTTGTTGAGGGAGGTTACACATGTCACGGATATTCGGCTAAATCTAATATCAACAAGCAAGCTTGATGATGAAGATTTTTGTAACACATTCTATGAAGGAGTATAGAAGTTGACAAGAGGGTCTCTAGTTGTAACTCAAGGCAGAAAAGTTTTCAGCTTGTATGTACTGAAAGCCTTGATTGCAGCGGGAGATGTGCATATTGCTAGAGATGAGGGGTCTTCAGATTTGTGGCACTGACGGTTGAGTCACATGGTTGAAAAGGGCCTGAACTGTTTAGCCAGGAAGAATTGTTTTTAGGGTGTAAAAACAGGTCAGTCGAAGACTTGTCCTCATTGTATGGTAGGAAAGTAACGACAGATTTCTTTCAATGTTAATTCATTCAGAAGGAAGATTGATCTCCTTGAATTAGTCCACACCGACATGTGTGGCCCGTTTAAGGAGAAGACTCTTGGAGGAGCTCTTTACTTCATCATGATCATTGATGACTGTTCTTGAAAACTGTGAGTGTATCCGCTGAAATTGAAGGATCAAGCTCTTATATTCTTCAAACATTTTCAAGCCTTGGTTGAGAGGCAAATGGGGAAGAAATTAAAATGCATCCAAAGTGATAATTGTGGGGAGTACATCGGAGCTTTTGATGATATTGCCGATCTCATGGAATTCGCCATCAGAAGACTCCACCGAAGACACCGCAACTAAATGGGGTGGCCGAACGGATGAATGAGACTTTGATGGAGAGGGTCCGATGTATGCTTTCGGAGGCAAAGCTCCCTAGTTCGTTTTGGGGGGAAGCCTTGAGGGTCGTGGCTCATATCGTCAATTTGTCACCGCACAGTACCTTGAATAGAGAAGTGCCTGAAAATATATGGACTGAAAAAGAAGTATCCTACAATCATTTGCAGGTATTTGGATGTAAGGCTTTTGTTTACGTTCTCAAAAATGAAAGGACCAAGTTGGAGTCAAAGACCAGATAATGCATATTTTTCGGTTATGGGGAAAATAAGTTTGGATATCGACTGTATGATCCAATTGAGAAGAAGCTGGTTCGATCTAGGGATATTTTGTTTATCGAGAATGGGACTATAGAGGATATTGGCAACGGTGCAAAGACGGCCTCCAAAAATGATGATAGTCGGGCGTGTGATTCAAATGTCATGCTGACACCTGTCCGTCATCAGAGTGAAAATCAAGGCAATGCCATAGAGGAAGAAGACCATGAGATTACAATGCCCGATAGAGATGAGGATGAGGTTGTCACTCCTGATACTACTGAGTCTATTGAGACTATTCCACTCTGACGATCCATGAGAGATCGAAGAGCTTCTATTCGTCTGTCGGCCGAGGAGTATGTGTTACTCATCGACGGAGAAGAACCCGAATATTTTGAGGAAGCAATGGGGGACGAACACAAGGCCGAATGGATGGAAGCTATGCGAGAAGAGATGGCGTTGTTGTATGAAAATCACACATTTGAGTTAATAAGGTTGCCAAAGGGAAGACGAGCGTTGAAGAACAAGTAGGTCTTCAGGCCGAAGACAGATGAAAACAGCTTACAGCCGAGGTACAAAGCGAGACTGGTTGTGAAGGGTTTCAATCAACAGAAAGGTATTGACTTTGACAAGATCTGTGCTCCAATGGTAAAAATATCTTCTATTCGAGTGGTGCTCAGTTGGCTACTGTTCTTGACCTAGAAGTAGAATAGATGGATGTGCGGACGGTATTTTTTCACGGTGATCTTGAGGAGGAGATCTATATGGAGCAGCCAGAGGGATTCCTGGTCAAGGGAAAGGAGCAATTAGTGTGTTATTTCAAGAAAATTCTGTATGGATTGAAACAAGTACCAAGACAATGGTACAAGAAGTTCGAGTCTGTCATGGTAGGTCAGGGCTATCAGAAGACGACCTTAGATCATTGTGTCTTTGTTCAGACATTTTCTAAGGATGATTTTATTGTTCTCTTACTCTATGTGGATAATATGTTGATAGTTAGGTGTAATACTTGTCGGATTACGGAGTTAAAGCGACAGCTTAGGAAATCTTTTGCTATGAAAGATTTGGGACCGGCAACACAAATTTTAAAAATTAGAATTTTTCGCGACTGCAAAGTGAGGAAGCTATGGATGTTACAAGAGAGTTATGTGGAAAAGGTGCTTCAACGTTTCAACATGGAAAAGATAAAATCGGTGAGTACCCCGTTGGCCAATCACTTCAAGTTGAGCAATCAGCAATGTCCTTCTATAGAAGATAAAAAAGCATACATGAAAGGCATTTCCTATTCTTTAGCCGTAGGTAGCTTAACGTATGCCATAATGTGTATGAAGGCAGATATAGCTTATGTTGTTGGAGCTGTTAGTCGATTCTTGTCAAATCCCGGTAAGGAGTATTGGTCCGAGGTAAAATAGATTCTAAAGTATTTTCAAGGAACTTCTAAACCGTGTTTGTGCTTTGGAAGCAACATGCCACTTCTGGTTGGGTATACTGATTCAAATATGACGGGTGTTGTTGACTCACGGAAGTCTACTTTGGGATATTTAGTCATGTTCACGGGAGGAGCCGTTTCCTGGTAATCGAAATTGCAGAGGTGTGTTGCTCTCTCCACTACTGAAGCGAAGTTCATTGCTATAACGGAGGTAAGAAAGGAGATGCTATGGATAAAAAAATTTATTCGGGAACTTAGTCTCAAGCAGAAGCAATGTGTGTTGCTTTATGATAATCAAAGTGTGATTCACCTTTGTAAGAACTTATCATTTCATTCCAAATCAAAGCATATCGATGTGAGGTATCACTGGGTGCAGAATGTCGTTGACACGGGGTTGTTGGTGATGAAAAAGGTCGAGACCGATGAGAATGGATCGGATATGATGACCAAAGCATTGCAAAAGGGGAAGCTTGAAACTTGTTGTTTTATTATCGGGATGACGATGAATGGCCCTACACGATTGTGAGGGAAAGTTTATTGGGTTATGGGCCACTCCCATGTGGGCCCATACCCACTTGATGTGATGGAGGCAAATATCCTCACCGCATGAGGAAGGCTCGAATTGCGCTTATTGGGTGCTCGATGGCCATTTTCAAGTAAGCTCCCGCTCGCTTCTCTCCAGAATTGCGCTCGAGCTCAAATTCCAGAACCGGGGCGCTCAATCTGGGCCCGAATGGAGCTCGAGCATGGACCTACGCCCGATGCGCGCTCGACGGGGGCTCGAACGCACGCCTATTTTTATAAAACGCGCACTTTATGTTTTAGGGTATGTAGATCAGTTTTTTGAGCGCTGTTTCAGAGAGAAAAATAAGAGAAAGAGAGAGGAGAAGGAGAAGAGGAAGATTTAATCCTCCAGTTGGGTTTTGAATCAAGTTCTAGTCTCGGCCAATCACACGTACGAAGTTCTTGCTGCTGAGAAGAACATTTGTAGTGTTTTGTCTCTACTTTTGCACTTTATATTTCTTGTGCGGGTTGGGTGAAGTAAGGAGGTTATAACCCTTGAGATTTATAGCTTCTGTAACCAATAAATTGTTGTTAATGAAAAATTTTGGATTCCGTGTCCCGTGGTTTTTCTCATTCGTTTAATAGGAAGTTTTCCACGTAAAAATCATACCTTTATTACTTGTGATTGATTGTTGTGTGCTTGTCATCATTTATTTCGTATTTTCTTGTGATTCAAATATGTAGTCTATTTTTAACAGGGAGATATCCAAAGCTTTTTCTCTTATTAGTCTCAAAAAATTATTATACCTAGAATTTGTTTTACTAGGCCCAACTTTTCAAGGCAAAAGACTTGTTTAGTTATTTTTTAATTTGCCAAACGAGAAAGTTGCACTCCATAATAAATATATTATCTACGTAGAGAAATAGGATGACAATTTTCTCTTCCAATGATATTTATACAAATGTACAATGATTTATAAAAGTTTCACTGTAGCCTCGTCTCACCATAACCAACTCAAACTTTTTGTACGGTCATCTAAAAATTTTCTTTAGCCAATAGGGACTCTTTTTAAAGTGGTACCATGAACTCATTTTTCTTAACTTCACATCCCTCAAAGTTGTTTTATGTAAATTTGATCCTTAAGCTCACAATGGAGGAACGATGTCACGTCAATTTACTCCACCTCAAGGTCTAGGTCTGTGGCTAATTAGAGAATGACCTGATGGAAGACCTCCTCAATATGAAAAAAGGATCTTCTCAGAATCAATGTCTCCCCTTTTGCTAAACCCCTTTCAACCAATATCATTTGTACCTTGGCTATAGGTTGTCATTCATCCACTCTTTATTGTGGATGTCTTCGTATCTTCTTCAAAATATCTAGACTATTTATCTATAAATAAAGCATATTCATTGATTGATAGAAGTGTGAAAAGATGTTGATTTCTGGTGGATTGTTAAAATTGAATAGTTGGTGTAGGATTGAGAATGTCACGATGAACTTCGTCATGGACATCATCATGGACTTCAATAGGGCATCATCTACCTAATCAAAGGTAGGAACTTCATAGTGTTACGAGACTCTTTGATGCCTCCTCCCATGCATCTCAAGTCCGGATCCCTGCTGTGCGTAGAAGCACCCGAGTGACCCAAGCCCCTCTGAAATTTTGTGATTATGTTTAAACGTAAATTCCTCATTTGTTATTTTTCTTCCTTAATTGTTTGGTTATTACACTGTTAGTATAAAGTCCTTTTGTTAGCATATATTCATTTTGTTAGTTTTAGTTGTTTGAGATGCATGGTTATGCAGTACGTGCATCTGGATCCAATTGCCCAATTCTATATGTACTTGCTGGTTACTGTGGAAAGTATGAAAAATGCTAATTTCCTCTTCTATCTACTTCTCTTTCTCTTTCTTTCGATTCTTCTCGTCTGTTCAAATTCTTCCTTCCTTCTTCTCTGCTGCTTCTGCACTTGTCCCTCGATCTCCTCTATTAGGTCTCCCCCTCCCTAGATTCGCAACTTCCTTGGCGATCAGTACGTATCAAATTTGGTGCTTTCATTAAGACATGGTAGAGGAAATGATGACACGGTACAAAGCTCTCGAAGTTACAATTGCCGGCTTGAAGGAGATGATTGTCGCCTTACAGCATCAATCGGAAGGTATGGCCGCTACCTTAGAGCATCATTTTGAAGGTATCACTTCGAACACCTCCAATAACGACCACTTACAGAAATCCCTAGTTGACATTTTTCACTCCCTGGCCCGAATCGAAGCTCAACCTCGATTAATGGGTAACCCACCATTACTACCAACTCCTCCCTCATTCTTGGCTTCTGTGTCCCCAAGCCCTCCACCGCCAACTCAGATCCCACCATTTACCCTACATGCATGGCCTGATTATCATTCCGCTATTCCCGTTCATTTACCCAAGTTCGAAATTTCATGTTTTTCCAAGGACAATTTGCTTCGATGGTTGTTTCAAATTGAACAATTTTTCCATTACCATGTCACCCCACCAGATCAGAAATTGACAATCGCCGCCTTCTATTTGGCCAACTCGGCACTCCAATGGTATCACTAGATACACTTGACCCAACAGCTATCCACATGGGATGATTTTGCTTATGATCTGGAGTTTCAATTTGGCCCATCCACTTGCTCTAATTATGAGACTATGCTCTACAAGCTCCATCAAACCTCAACTGTTGCCTCCTACATGATCGATTTTGAAACCCTTTCCACCCGTACTACTGGCCTCACCACTATTAATCTCCTAAACTGCTTTATCTCTGGATTAATGGATGATATTTGACAAGAGCTATTATTGTTAAAGCCGCAATCATTACCCAAAGCTATCGGAATGGCCAAGCTAGTGGAAGAGAAATTAGAAGCAGGCCGAACTCCATTTCACCGGCCACCACCTTCCAAACAACCAACACACAACACAGGAACCACCCCACGGCCTCCTTCATTACCAAGTATACCCCCTAAATTACCCATCAAAAGGTTCACTCCATCCAAAATGGCGGCCCATCGCGGCGGGGATTTTGTTTCAATTATGATGAACGCTTCACCCCAAGCCATCGCTACCAACCTCCTCAGTTCTTCTATATGGTCACAAAGGATAAGGATCCCACATTGACCGATCTACAGATGGTCGGGGAAGCTCCCTTCGATCCTAAATATCAATCAATGGGCTCTCCTGAAGTAGAGTCCCAGCCCTCATAGACTGAGCCCACCCCAACTATCTCCCTTCATGCTCTGGAAGGTCGCTTTGTTCCTTTAACACTACAATTGCAAGGCCAAATCTTGGGGCAATCTATTATCATATTGGTTGATAGTGATTCGACCTACAATTTCCTTCAAACCTGAGTGGCAAGGAACCTAGGGCTGACCATTCAACCTTCCCAACGCCTCAATGTCACTGTGGGCAACGGCAACTCTTTAAGTTATGAAGGAGAATGTTTCAACACCCTTGTTACCTTGGATCAATCCAAGTTCCATGTGGATCTCTATTTATTGCCCATTTACAGGGCAGATGTGGTCTTTGGAGTACAATGGTTGGCAACAATCAGACCGGTGTAGTTTGATTATAAAGCCCAGTGGATGAGTTTCAACCACGCCGGTATACGGCTCACTCTGTGGGGGCTACAATCGGCTACTATTTCAACAATAACACTGGGTCAATTAAGGCAAAGCGAGCTGACCAAATTAGCCGCTACCTATTCTCACATGACAGTCACACAAGTGATGGATACCCCTTTGAGCCTGAACACCATTTCTCCTTCCCCCTCCAACCACCGGCCCTCGAATGTCAGTTCCACAATTCCAGCAGCTCTCAACCAACTTCTATCCACCTACGCCGATGTATTCTCTATTCCTCATGGCCTACCTCCTCCGCATGCTACCGATTACCACATCCCATTAAAACAAAATACCAAGCCTGTGAATGTCAAGCCATACCGGTATCCTCACTTCCAAAAGGCAGAAATGGAACATCTAATTCAAGAGATGTTAACAGAAGGAATAATAAGGCCCAACACTAGCCGTTTTTCATCGCTAGTTCTGCTGGTCAAGAAGCGCGATGGAAGCTGGCGATTCTGTGTGGATTGCTGGGCCCTCAACGCAATAACGGTAAAGGATCGGTTTCCAATTCCCACGGTTAACGAACTGTTGGACGAGTTACGAGGTGACAGGGTGTTCTCCAAGCTAGATTTAAGGGCTGGCTACCATCAACTGCGAGTTCATCTCGATGACATCCACAAAATAACGTTTTAGATTCATGAAGGACACTACGAGTTTATAGTTATACCCTTTGGTTTATCAAATGCCCCGTCTTCCTTCCTATTCGAAATGAATGATATCTTCTGCCCCTTATTGCAATGATCTGTGTTAGTTTTCTTCGATGACATCTTGGTATATAGTCATTCGTGGGATGAGCATCTTCAACACCTCACGCAAGTACTTCATATCCTTTGAGCCAACTCCTTTGCCAAATGGTCCAAGTGTGAATTCGGGTAGACCTCCCTCTCATATCTGGACCATATTATATCCAAGCACGGAGTGGCAGTCAACCCATCCAAGATCGCGGTTGTTCAGGTGTGGCCAACCCCAACCAATGTGACTCAATTACACGGGTTCTTGTGACTAGTCGGATATTATCTGAGGTTTGTTCACCGGTATGCTCAAATTTCAGCTCCCTAAACACAACTTCTACATAAGGATGCCTTCACCTGGACAACAAAGGCCGCACAGGCCTTTGATTCCCTCAAGACAGCCCTTACCACTACTCTTGTTCTGGCTTTGCCAGACTTCTCCAAACCTTTTGTGGTGCAAACAGACGCATTCATACATGGTATTGGAGTGGTGTTACTTCAAGAGGGACATTCTCCCGCCTTTTTCATCAAACAACTCATGTTCGAAATTATAAGCGTTCTCCACATACATTAAGGAATTCTGCGCTATCACTGAAGCCGTGAAGAAATGGCGCCTATATTTGTTAGGCACCAAGTTCACCATCCAAACGGACCATTAGCCGCTCAAGGTGCTGTTGACTCAGACCATTCACATTTCAGATCAGCAATGTTGGATCACGAAATTATTAGGGTTCGACTTTGATATTGTGTATCGGCCTAGGCGGGAGAATAAAACAGCTGATGCATTGTCCCGACTCATTGCTGGAACCTATTTTGCCTTCAAAAATGTATCCCGACCTGTGGTAACTCTACTGACTGCCTTGCACAAGTTCTATGAATGGCACCCGACCTCTGCCAATCTTCCCAAGTCCATCCAAGACCACCCGGGGGATTATGCAGGGTATTCTTGGCGTGATGGATTGGTATTTTTTCAGAACAGAATCTTGGTCCCAACTAAGTTGGCTCTACACGAGTTGATATTACAAGAGTATCACACCTTTCCACTGGGAGGACAAGCACGAACCCACCGCACCCTAGCCCGTATTGCTTCCACCTTCTACCGGTCATAGATGCACAAGGAGGTCCAAGACTTTGTACGCAACTGCCAAATCTGCTAGCAAATGAAACCGGTTAATACCTCACCTCCAGGCCTTCTCCAACCTCTCCCAATTCTAGGAAAAATCTGGGAGTTCCTCTCCATGGATTTCATCACACATTTGCCCCCTTCACATGGCAAGATAGTCATCTTGGTCGTGGTCGACAAACTCTCCAAATACGCTCATTTTTTCTGCGCTGAGAGGCCAAATTACTGCAGCCCAACTCGTTGATACATTCGTTAAGAATATCTGCCGGCTACATGGAGTTCCAGTGGATATTATTTCGGATTGGGACCCCATTTTTATGAGTGCATTTTGGAAATAGCTCTTCCGATTATAGGGCATCAGATTATCCAATAGTAGCTCATACCATCTGCAGTCAGATGCCGAAGTTGTTAACATGTGTCTCGAAAACTATTTGCGCTATTTTGTGGCTAAACAACCGTCCACTTGGGTTCAATACCTACCTTAGGCAGAATAGAGTTATAATACTTCTTGACATTCATCCATTAACATGAGTTCGTTCGAAGCCATGTATGGATGGCCGCCCCCATCGCTGCATAACTATGTCCACGGCACAGCCTCTATCGCCGCCATCGATGAGCTATTAATAGCCCAATTACATATGTACTTGCTGGTTATAGTAGAAGGTATGAAAAATACTAATTTCCTCATCTGTCTACTTCTCTCTTTCTCTCTCAATTCTTCTTGTCTGTTCTACTTCTTCTTTGCTGCTTCTGCACTTTCCAGACTCTTCCTCGATCTCCTCTGTCAGATCTCCCCTTTCCGAGAATCGCAACATCCTTAGCGATCTGTCGTTCTACAGCTTCTCACATATCACATAGTCTCTATCACTTCCTTAATCAAGTCAAGCATTATCCTCAATACGAATGCACAACAATATCAACAACATCAAATCCATGTTACATCATCAATAATTATCATGAGAGACTATAATCTTGGTTTTGTTAATTTCTTCAATCATTTCACATCCTCATCTATCATAACAACTCTTCATTGGACAAACTTCTTCTCCATCAAATTATAAAATATGTAGACAAGCTTGTCTTCTCCATACCTTGAAAAAATGTATCTTCACGTCTTCACATAAATCCTTAGTCTTTGATCCCTATGAACATCAACAACAGATATGCACTCAAACAGATGTAAATCATTGTAAGAGATATCTTTGCCAAACCACACTTTGCTAAGATCATCCTCTTCTAATGAATACTAACTAAAAGGTTAATAATATGGGTCACGGCATGCCAGACTTTTCCTAAAAGGAATATAGTAGTATTGCCTTTAAAAGTATACATTAGACTCTCAGTCAACGTTAGTCTCATTCTTTTGAACAAGAAATTCAGTCACAGTAACTTTAATAGATTAGAGTCTAATACATTGTGATCAAAGATCCGTATCAAATGACCCAATACACTATCTTTTATTATCGCTATCAATGAAATTTAATTTCTTTTCCATTTATCTTTCAACTAAAGTATAAATTAGTTAAAGATATCAAATGCTTGATCTTTTGACTTCAAAAAATATACTCATAACTTTCTAAAACAGTCATCAATGAAAATAATAAAGTAAAGTGCACCACCATAAGTTATACTTTAAAGAGACTGTACATGTTAGTGTATACAATCTCTGGAAAATTCGACCTTGTGATTATGAATTGCCGTGGAAAGAGACTCCACTTTGCATTTTTTAGCTATACATTGAGTATATGTTCCCAACGTCACATCTTTTAATACAGAAAGAAGACTATTCTTGGCAACGTAATTAGCCCTTTTCTCGCTGATGTAGGTAAGCTTTTTCTGTCAAAGCTCCAAAGACTCATTTCACTTAATCACATTCACATTGTTGGTAGAAACCAAGGCTGAAAACACATAAAAATGGACTGCTTCTTTCCACTCACCACTATTAGTGAGTTTCTAAGAATCCTTACAGAAATTGTTGCAAAATTCTTTGTTATCAAGGTTCTCAGCGGAAAATTCAACTATATGTTTAAATTGTGTTCAACATCCTTCAAATTTAACTTCGTACTAATATAGGTCATCAAGCATACATCACCATAATTTGTAATGTACAACAAGTCTTCATCACACATCTTAAATATCTCAAAGTCATCAAATGTATGATATATGAAGATTTCCTTCGTTGATATAACATAAAGTGATGCACCGCTGTGAACCACTCAATTTGTTTTGTGAATGGCAATGTTGAGCACATCTTCTTCACAAACAATAGCATATTGGGTTTAATGATAATCAAAGCCTGGTCATCATCGTGGACTTTTTCTTTTTTTTCCCATCATCTTTAACAATACTTTTTACTGCTAGCCATTTTAATTACAATGATGATACTCAAGATTGTGTACCTCAATATCAACTTGTTTAAGCTCTTATTTCTAGCATTGGAACTTTGTCTCTCATATCCTTTTCGAATTTCAAAAACAAATACATTTAGTCATAAAGATAGAGAATTTTAATATTTTCTATTTATTTCTTCATTAAGAATAGTACCCTTAACAATCTTTAATGTCCCAACACTATTCGGAGTAGAGCTAATGATGGATGTCTAAAATATTTTATATAAATCTAGTAGAATGATCGACAATCATAAATTAGCAATACGCCATCAATCTTTATGCCCAAGCTAGACAACAAGTCAACACAACCTTGGAAAAATCATTAAGATGGTCAACACCAAAATTTCTTTCTTTGTACTTTAGTTGCATAAATCTCCTACAAGATTCGTGCATGTTTTTTTAAAAAAATAAATTTACACGTTATCATCAATAAATTACCTAATATGCCTACAAACTATATATGAGCCTTATTATAATTAACCCTCTTAACACTCCATGCTTTTTTTTTTGGTAAGTAACTTAACACTCCATGCTACTAGCACTTTATAGTGAGGGCCCCAAGTAATGGACAATATGATAGCAAATAAGAAGAGATAACTACTAAAATTATTCTATACAAAAACTAAAATAATATAATTTGATATTAATGAAGAATGAAACATGATTTGGAGTCCAAATGTATAATCAAAGGTTTCCATTCTTTCTTTTTCTTTTTTTTTTTTTTGTCTTATTCAACACTCAATGTGCTTAAAAGCTCAAATTAAAACTGAATTAAAAATCAGATTCACTTTTATGGTCGCATTTAACGTTTGATAGATGTTCAAAAAAATGCTTTTTAAAAAAAATCATGAAAATAGCTCAAATTCTAAAGTTTCGTTATTCCATGACCATACTCCAAAGCTATCTTCACATTTGATATTTTTAATATCATACAGCCCGAAGATTAGGATGAAATATCCAGTAAAAGAAAATGCACGAGCAAAACTAGAACTGTGCAACGACACTCGCAATATCATGACACTTTTAGAGACTACATTTCATGTGAAATGAGACAATTACTCAGTACACACATGAACTTTATTGAGAGAACTAACTTGCCATCTATTCCTACTGAGTTGTCATTGGTTGGGTATGGACGACACCTTTTTTTAGCGTCCATGGTTCACTTTTTTATAAGATGGATTATTGTGTCTTTTCAAGTCGTTTTAAAAAAACTGAGTGCTTTAGCCTTCTGGTCGACTTGAGAATATAAGACAACTCAACCATTATGCTTCATGACTAATATCTGCCCTTTGGTTCTGCCTTTTAGTATAGGTTGGTTGGTTAGCAGGAAGGAATTGGGTCAGTCAGTTTAGTCTTAAGACCAAATTGTCTTTAAGTCAGCTCTAACCATGCAGATACACCGACCTCACTGTCAAGGTAGACAAATTCGACCAAGGCACTTTTGGACCCAACGAAAGTATGAGTAGATTACCATATCAATGGGTTTATCTTCATTGTCCTTATCAGAAAAAAAAATGCCAAAAGAGTATGCATTCCTCATCAGATAAGAGATGCCACAAAACATACAAGACTTTCCCGTTGTGGGCAAAAATCCATGCATAAAATATAAAACCCGACTGAAGTTGTTGAATGATTATATCCCTTACAACTGGGGAGGACCTCCAATTATGAGGCCTCAAGTATAACGTGGCTCCAAAACCTTGCCAATTTGCCATCTATTAACAGCAATTTACAATATTGTTGAACTTTTGATCACTCTCTTATAAATGTCCCAACAAACGTAACATTATTGAAAAATCACGAGAGATTTGTGTGAGGATTGGATTGTTCAAGTGACAGAAGTGCACGCAGAGAGTGGCCAGGAGGTGGCCGCGCCTGAGGTTGGCCTAAGGCTCGCCCGAGTGGCGCCTCAAGCGTGGATTTGAGGAGGTGGGCACCTAAACAGCGTTCGAGGCGCACTTCGGGCACAAAATCCAGAATGTGTACTCCTGATCGACGCTCAAGCGCCGAGTCGCATTATAAAAATGCTCATTACACATTTTTAGGATTAATTCTGAAATCAATCAACACAAGGAGAGCCACACAGTGAAAGAAAAAAAAAGAAGAGAGAATAGGAAAAGGTTCAGCATTCGATTGAGGTCCGATTTGAGTTTCATTTTCGCGAAGGTCGGATACGTCGTTTTGGAGGTGAATTTGAAAACGTATTTTTCATTTTGTTACTTTTTTTCTCGTAATATTTTTCTTATAAGTTATCAAATGTGTTGAGATGGAGTTGTATTCAATCAATCTATACTCGGGTTCAAAGTGAAGAGATTTCAGTGGAGGTTCTTGTAACCAGTATTATTTATAGTGAATTTATTCAGAATTTGTCTCATGATTGTTTTCTTGGTTGAAAAGGGTTTTCCATGTAAAAATCGTTATACATTATTTGTTTCTTATACTCACAAATTTGATAATTGCCAGTTGACAAAGGGTTCGGATTTATTTCGCTGTACCAAGTCGGGTAAATTCGAGTGTTGAACCTAAGAAATATATTTTTAAGGAGTCCTTAATCACAAGTTCAATTATGTGGCATGCACACTGCATGAAATCATCAGTAAGCAACTCTTCAATGTCATATGTATGATCCTACCATGACATTGTCAGGGAATTATAAAATTGTATCACTACTTGCAAACGTCAAATATAAAAAAATACAGTCACAGTTCTCCGTCTCCTTCCTCAATATCAAGAACAGAGTCAATAAGCTCAGCACCGTCCATTGAGTGTCCTTTTGCCCAGTTATTTTCACCACTGGACTGTCTAAAAACTATCATCCATAGTCCGGAGCTCAAGGTCTAGAAGCACAGCGCAAGAAACAAAGCAGCCGCAACTTGCCTTATTATGTTTGACGTCTGGTGTTGGTGTTGGGGTAGGTCACCCCTTTGTGGGTGATTTAACAAACTAATTTGTTATCATAGTGTATTAACCGGTCAACGAATATTGACCGGTTGAAAGGCAAAGACGGTCAATGGATATTGACTGACGGACGGTCAGCTGAATCCGGTAAACAGGAGGTTGACCGTCTGAGGGTTACAGGAGTGCTATTGGAAGGCGGACGGGTGGCAAAGACAGTCAACAGGAATGTTGACCGGATGGCTGTGAAGGACAGTCAACGGGAGGTTGACCAGATGGCTGTGGATCCGGTCAATGGAAGGTTGACCTGCTAAGGTTGGAAAGGAAATCGGAAGATGATTTCCTGATAGTATTTTCGGAGTAAAAAATGTTGGAGCGCCTTTGAGTTGCCGGTCAACATGTTGACCCAATGGGAAGAAAGAATTTACCAGTTAATATTACTGGTATGGAATCAACCAAGGAACGCCGGAAGACTCTTGTGATAGCCAATGGGCACAGATGGCCAAGGGACTTTACTGCAGCAACGACTGATGACGTCGTGGATAACTGGCAACAAGTTGTTGGACAGCAGAGCAGGTGGCAAACTTGCAGCGTGTGCTCCTTCTGTGTAGGTGACATGTTGCAAAGTTAGTTGATAAAGTTGTTGACAGGTTGTAGAGCAGGTGGCATGCATTTGACCACACTCAACCCGCCTATTGGTTGAAGGTCTTCGTGCAGACCATCATATATATGCATGTTAGACATGCAGAACATAGAGAGAGAGCATCTGAGCACGGTAGAGTACAAGGAGATAAGATCCAATGGTGAAAGAAAAGAGATGAGTGCACCACCAGTGAAAGAAAAGAAAGAAAAATAGAGAGTAGAAGGAAAATGAGTGTTTTCTTATTTACTCCGGAGAAGTTTTTCTTTATCATTATCGGGTGTGTAGCGAATACTCCATCTCGGAGATTTGTAACCTATTTCACATAGTAGATTTGCTATAAACTCTACTCCCGTGGTTCTTCCCTAGATTCGGAAGGGTTTCCACGTAAAACATGTGTGTGTTTCTTCTTTTTCTTATCCTTCACTATGTATTATTCTGTCTGACCGATCTTTTGTCCCTATAGTTAAAATGGGTCATTTTCTTCTAAATCTAATACCCATTATACAAACATATTCTTTGATTTACTGCCGATCGCATAACGCATTATAGGAAGATCATCCAAAGAATGCATGAGCGGAGGAGCTCCAGCGAGCAATGAGAGTGGCACCTCAATCATACATGGCAGACGCTTGCGTATATTTAACAGATGTATTTTTTAGTAGAATAAATTATATTTTCATATTATTTTAGTTTTAAAATTTTGTACTAATCTAACATATATTTAGAATTTTAATCTACCATATAAAAATCAGATTAGATCTTTTAACATGTATATAAAACAAACAAGTTATGCATGCATACTGTTTATTGTTGATGATCAAATACACAAATATTCATTCTAAATTGTGTCCTAAACTTGTTATACGGTTAAACCATCAATTCTCTTGGAATTTGTGTCAGAATTTTCTTAATTCTTCTTTTCCAACTTTACAATATTTAGAGCACCCAATTGGTTAATCACTCAACACTCTCATAAAATTGGGGAATAAAATGAAACAGATATTTATATTTGAGCCTCTCCATTTTTATAACCCTTTATAATCTTTATATTACTCTTTTTCATGTATAAAAATAAAAATTCAAAGAAAATAAAAAACAGGAAACTTAAAAGGAGCCCAACTTCACTAGCTACACAAGAAAAGAATTATGAAAGAGTTGTATATAAATTACTTGACTATTATTTCCCTTTTTATCTTTAACACTCCCATAATTAGGAAGAAGAAAACCCCCAAAAAAAAAAAAAAAAAAACACTTGAATCAAAAAGTAATGGTGAGTGATTTTATGCAAATAATTGAGGGAGAATGAGTAAATGAGGCAGCAATTTGGCTCCCTCTAATTTAATGAGGGAGCCGACAGGCCCTTCTTTTTGAGTTCATGTAGGACCAAGTCTCACCTGGAATAAAGAGGCAGAAAATGTCTTGTTAGTCTATCATGGTCGGTTCATCTTGTGACAATATTTGTTAAGTGCGATTTGAAAAATATGTTATTTAATTAGATCATTTGAACCCAACTTGAAGAGATTATGGTATAATTTTATGTGAATCTTAAATGAATATTTTATGACCGTCACTTTTTTTAAATAATAATTAAAATGAAATAGACATTTATATAAGGTAAAACACAATATGATCCCTGAATTTCATATTTGCCAATTCTTTAGTATTTTTGTACTTGCTTGTGGCCTATTTATAAAGAACAACATGATTAGAGGGATGAGGAAACTTTAACAAAGGATTAACCATATTATTGGAGGCAATAAAAACATTCCTTTATGAATATAAAATTTCAACAAGTTGTTATCCAACTTTTTAACATAAAGAACTCAAGTTGACTTGTAGAACTTCTTATATATCATGGAAATCAGCTTTAATCTCATGGTTACACAAATTTTGCTTTAATAACTATATTGAGATAATTAACATACTTTACACTTTGAAAAAATTCATAAAATTTGAGTCCAAAAATTCTGAATTTTGTAAATTAACTTTGTTATGACACAATCAACTATTACTTTAGCAGTAAAACTAATTATCAAAATAATCAAATCATTATTCTAACAACAATATCAGTTTAGTGAGCTTAATACTCACTCATTGATAATTTGTTTCACCATTTTTGTAAAACTTTTAAACATGATTTTATAATGATTATTTTAAATATAGTCTTGACAACAACTTTATGATTATTATCACCAACTTAACAAATTTCTCTAACTAAGCATTAATTTCTCCATAAACTTCATCGTGACTTCATGTTAATTTATCTTCAACAATATTGACAAGCATCCTCAAATCTTGAAATGAAAATGAACTCAAGAAGCACCCAAGTGTTTAAAAAAAAAAAAAGCTAGATTATGAAATACTTACAACAAATTTCTTCTTCTTCGATTCCCATTTCTTTCTCCACCCTACTCGTCCAAGGGAGAAATATGATGAATTTCAAGCTCCATGTAAGGCCTATTTAAACTGCAAAGAAGCTTCACCGGCACTAGACACCTCGTCTAACAAGTGTTGGTAAGAAAGCATGCAACTAGACATAAAGTTTGATCATTTTGTCGATCTCCAACTTGAGATTCTATCGGGCAGGCATCACACACTAACACCCATAAAAAAAGCACTTGTGTGCGTTAGATTGTGGGACTCGCATTTGGGCAACTCATTCTAACACATTGCTGGGCTAGATTTTGTGCCTTCACGGTCAAGGGCGACCTCCTATAGAAGGATCTTGCTTTGCATGGTCTAAGGATCAAATTATCCATATCTTTTCTACGACATAAACAATCAACTCCATCAATGTCAAAGAAGGAGTCTAACTGTGCTCGATAGAATCTATAGGTGTGATTTCAAATGTTTCTATCCGGCTTATTTGTCCAAAAATATTAATTAATAAAAAAAATATTTTCATGAAAAAGATGTTTTAAAAAAAAATAACTTGTTACAGGCCTGGTCAATTTAAATATTACAACACCAACTGATTCGTTGCGTTGTAAACTGGGTGCACGGTTGACTCGACAACCACGTAAATTTCTGAACTACATTTAAATATTCACTGATCATAAATATATATTTATTATTTTCAGTTTGTAATTTTTTCAGTTAGGATCACATGTTCAATTAACATCAGTATCTCCATATACTGATATACATTTAAGTACCCATTATGATAGTTTCATTTGATTGTTACAAAACCACTATTTCGTTCAGTGGTTAGAGATACTAGTTGGTTACTGTATATGAAGCCTGGTTGGCTTCTACAGGAATAATGACATATATATTTTCTCTTACTATCTATACCTCTCCCTTTCCCTTCTCTATTGAACTCTCTCGACCCTCTTTTGTTAGAACTTTTCTTCCCCTTTCCCTTCTCTTCTCTTCATCTGTTCGATTTTCTGTACAAGTTGTCTTCCGACTAAATTTTAGTGACGATCTGCATCATAACTTTTGTTTGAAATATTTTTCTACATTTGGCATATAAAAAATATGAAATATCACATAAAATTGGTCAATGATAACGGATGAATGAGGTTATTTATTGTGATAATATTTTTGGGACGATAATGATATTTTACCAATAAAATATATTTACATTCACCGTCAATAGATTATTAATGTGTCCATATTCCATTTAAGCGGCAAGTGATGAACACCACTTGTTATTAACCAACGGCATCGATGGCTAGCAACTATCGTCGATAACTTGCTGAACGAGGTTGAGATGAGTCATGTGGCAACTGAAGGGACAATGAAAAATTATAGTATTTTACAGAAAATATCCATAATATTTATAAAAATTATTTGAGATCAAAAGGGGA
>JAODPA010116463.1:0-18744 GCA_025585075.1 Nepenthes mirabilis
TATCAGCCAATATTTCACAAGATAAATTTTTAAATATACAGTTTGAATTCCTCACGCAGCACTGTGATCAAGTGTTGTTAAGGCGCTCTCACTAAAAAGCTTTTCAAATCTATCAAACAGTTAGAATTAAAAATTAGATAGACAAATTGTGAATATTACGTCAATTAATTTTAAATAGATATTCAATTTTTAAAATTCATCCATTCAATTTCTAATCCTAACAGTTAAATAAATGTAAAAGCCTCCTCATTGAAAGGACTCTAACATTTGTCGTCGTGATCTCCCCCTTCCCCTTACAAGAAAGTGGTATCCAAGCCTATGGTGCGCCCCATGAGCAAGAATTCGATACAGGTTCGAGTTTGTGGGCTCGGGGGTGGCTCCATTTGGCATGTTTGGTAGCTGAGTTTAGTTGATTCCAAGAAGTATGAGGTGGTTAGCATTCAGGCTCGGCCGATGTGGCTCATTTGGTTGATTTCGAGCATTACTACGCGGTTCATGCTTCAAGCTTAGCTAATTTAGCACCGCACGATTTGCTTTCGAGTGTCGACAACTCGGACACGAGGAGTCACCCATGGGAACACTTAAAAGAGAAGTTACAGTGGCTTGTAAGTTTGAATTTACCCATAACCCAAAAGCTAAGGTTTGTGAAAGTCAAAAAAATGTATCCGACCCATGCAATACGCACCGTTGTTTTTGTGTGCAGCCCGTGGATGAACATATCAGTATCAGTATTGGCCTCAGCTATATCGGCACCTGTCATATTAGACATCACGTATCGATATCTAATATATCGAACAGAAAAAATTTTTAAAAGTCGTAAGATTATGAGCCGCATCAGCCAATATATTAACTGATATAAAAATCATATCTTGATATTATCACGGTATTAAAAAATATTAATATCGAGAGCCTGATATAGATACATATCGACTGATACAAATAAATAGTCACCGATATTTGCATCAATAACACAGTTTGAATCCCTTTCTCAGTGCAGTTGATGTCCTACTCTCTAGTTCCGGTTCCGTAGAAATAGATGCCCTAGGTCGTATGGGATGTCATATGATAGCCGAAATAACAATATTGTTACCCCTTAACTTATATAGCCCAAGGTAAGTGAAATTAGGGAACATTAATATTTCCAACTCCCCATGCTGCAAAAAACTAAAACATTCTTGCAAATTTAAGTTCATTTCCAAAACCGATTGCATAATTGTCTACCTAAAATTCTCCCTCAAGCTTCTCTCTGCACTACTCTATAAATGAAAGTATCGGCCAATATATATCAGTATCAAGGTCCCCTGATACCGATATTTAATGCCGTACCAATATTTAAAATATCTGCTGATACATTCGATATACGGCCAATATTTACTTATCAACTTACGATTGTCATTTTTTTTCTGCTATATCTGATATGGATACGTATTGTTCAATATATCTGATATCTGTATGACAGCAACCGAGACTAATGACAATACTGATATTTTCATCCATGGTCAATGCTATATGATTACTGGCATAAAAACACAGGCATTCTCATTTTCAAGCATGATCCCAATAAATTTCCTCAGCCAATGAATTATGTGATCAAAAACCTGAGACAATCCTTTCGAGACATGGAATCACATGAAGGAAACAAGATCAATACTATGATGGGCAGGCATTTCAGATCCTGTAACACGAATATAACGTAAACGCCCATAGACAACATTCAAAAGCTAGATAATATATTTAATCAAATTGATAATGGTAAGGACATCTGAACTTACAAGGTTCCGTTTGGCTCTACCGCGAGACAGTCAAAATTGGTGAGCAATAAGTTGAGAACCAAAAGCAGCATCGCCGGGTTTCTCCCCATGTAATAGCAAAAGGATTGAGAATTGATATACCGAGGCGGCAAAATTTTAATTTTATACATCTCCACGACTCGGAAACTAGCTTCCCGCAACACCATCAAACATTGAATCGTTCAATCTTAAAGCTGCTTGGTGATCGCTATCGAATTTATAAGAGAACAAAGGCACAAAGTCTTGTATTTACAGTGAAAAGTAACTTCGCTCGCAGGATCTGCTCGGACAAATATGCCATCTCTACAAATGAATTCTGAATTGAAACCAAGATGATAATGACGAGAAGAATTCTCATTGCTAGAAAAACTCCTCAAGTGACATGTACATTCCACGGGTATGGTTAAATTACTTTCGGAAATTTTGCATGGGCAAGTGTCGATTTCCGGGGATTGGAACAGGTCCTTTTCAATGGAACTGCAGAAACCTCCATTATTATACAATTTCACGACTGCTGATGACAACTTTATAGATAGTGATGCAACGAGATCATGAAAATCTTCTACAGTCCAACAGACACCAGTCATTTCCCACTCTTTAACAATGACCTTGTGTACCAATTGATGAAGGGCATATATGCATCCCAAGCAACATCGGTATGAACAAATGATTCCAGATTCAGCTGAAAGATAAGTACTCCTTTCCAATGATACATCAACATCCACGTCAGCAGTAGACTCATCTTCTTGAGCTAGAGTGCTATTCTCTACTACAACATTCTCTACTACTGTTGTAGTAGAATGGTTGCAGACCTTAATGGACCCACAGGGCTCGGTGCTGGTGAATTCACCTGAACTGCAAGCATCAATGTTTGGGTGGACAAGAGATTCTCCATTCATAAATCCATTTGTTTGCCTCGAAGACCCAACGCCTCCAACTGCTGCAAGATCATCATAATGTTCTGGGTTACATGCATCAAATCTGGCACTGTTCTTCTCATTGTAAGTTAAACCACCTGATCGATCAATGCTTGTAGAACTTGGAAGAACAGCATGACTGGCTGAAACAGCTTTCTGAGGAGATTCCATCTCCAGGCTTCCGTGTTTTCCCGTTGGATTAATATCAGCAACAAGATGACCCAGGGAAGCTACTTGCAGTGCATATGTTTTGTCTGTGTTCAAAAGATGTCCTGAATTATTGACATCTGTGTTCAAATCAATATGTTCAAAATTCTCAATAGTGAGTCGCTGCAAGCTTCCTTCCATGGGTTCTGAAAACTCATGAAAACCTTCAGTCCTAGCAGACGACTCTCCTTCAATATGAGTTGGATCATCCACCCATATCTGATGGTCATTAGGAGATCCTGCTCTAATTGGCTTTATTGCTGGCGTTTTAGCATCCAACTCTAAACTGAAACACAGCAAATTTATGATCTGTCAAAATCATACAACTAAGAATCCATATACAATAATAAAGAGCTATGATCATAGATGTAAATATCGGCCGATATGTATCGATATTAGGCCCCCCGATATCGACTTTTATAATACTACAATGATATCGCGTTATATTGTTATATCAGTGATATATCTACTGATATTTAAAATATCAGTCAACACGACCTTATCAGCTTATAATTCTTAGAAATTTATTTTCATTCTGATAAATCTAATACCGATACATATTGTCCGATATATCTGATACCAATGTGGCGATGAACGATATTGATACCGATATTTTCATCCATGGCTAGATACCTTCTCAGTGAGTATGTCCAGCTATTAACCATATCCTCTAAGTAAGCCACTTGCGACAAAAGGCTGATGAACTGATATCTGTCCTTTCCTGCCTGAATCTTTGCACTGATCTGTCTAACAAGCAGCTCGAGAACTTTTCTTACTTCAAATGAAACTTCAGCAAGGGATTTGTATGCACCTCTATATGCTGACAAACCGACAGCTATAAGGCCTCGCACAAGATTAAACTTGTCTTTTCCTTTTATATTGCTAGAGATGCAGGCAACGGTTTCTTTCTCGAATGAGCTGTTAGGACGAATGAGGCAAGAATTAAACGGCCAGCCTTTCCATGGCCCACTAATGTCAGCACAAGGACCTTCTCTCAACTTAGATGTGACCCAACAAAGTTCCGCAAAATGTGGGTAACGCAGAATTTGATAGCCAAAAGTGGTTATAGCCAACAGCAAGTTTGATTTTGATTTCACACTTCTACTATTAGGCATAATGGGTACCTTCACAGTAGTGTTTTCAGGGGACAAAATTTTAGAATCCGGTTCCTTCGCAGAGTCGCTTTCACCTTCACAGTAATCTTTTAATGACATGCCAGATTTTGCATGGGAGTGAAGTCTATGATGAATGAACTGTATAAACTGCCCAATTAAATTTCTTGACAACTCTGATGCTGCTGATTGCATCACCATATCTTGATTAAATCTCCCGTCAACCTGAACAGTAATTTGGGGACTCGTATGCTTGGAGCAAACTGAACCTTCGGAAGACAATGAATCACTTCCAAAGAACCGCCTAACTCCATCAGGAAGAGCAGGACACGGCACTTCTGAAGTAGCCTGGACATTTAACAGAGAAGGAAAAAGTTCTAATCAATTGTAGCAAAAAGGGAGCATCACCTACTTACACTGCACAAAAGATAATAGGAGCACTGGAGATATCAGAAAATACATAAACCGAAACATTGATGTCAGCCCTAGTGCATGATGTCAACTATATAAATGCGCCTATGTGATTTCACTCAATCCAAGCCAGCATTATCTGGAAGCTGAAGTGCAGTAAATTCAAGTTTCAATCACAGTCTTCCAGGTACGGTCAGCCAAAAAAACTAAACTGTGCTTCTCTTATCAGTTATGGGATCTACTTTTAGCTTGCTACATATTTGACAATTTCGTGTGAATCTTCTATAGATGCACCACATTCATCTAAACATTCTCTTTTCAGATAAACTCACCAGTCATATATGTTCGTTTTAGCTGCAAAATTTCTTATCCATACAGCGCAACTGCTCCTATACTAGCCATTTAAAATTCACCTTTTATATTTTAAAGTTTTTGATGACTAGAATATTAGGTTCGAGGAATCCTGGACCAACAATTCATTTCCCAACTTAGCAAACTTGCATTAACCATGTGCATCGCAGCTTCTTATTTCCCTCATTTAATCATAGATTTAAGCTAATCAAATCTACTGCTTCAATGAATTTCCTGACTATAAAAATTTACTTGTTCATTAACCAACCAAGAATTTTGTACATATCATTTCTATTGTAGTACTACTGAAATTGTGACCTTTTGATTTTAAAGATTCTCTCTCTCTCTNTGCTTAGTAAGTTCATTGTAGCTATAAGAAAAAAGGTAAAAAAATCAAAGGTGATCCTTGGTGGAAAATCTACTGAAACCGAAAACCCATCTCTCTCTCTCTCTCTCTCTCTACATATATATATATATATATCTTACAAATACATACATCATGAGCCTCAGGAAATATGCTTAGTAAGTTCATTGTAGCTATAAGAAAAAAGGTAAAAAAATCAAAGGTGATCCTTGGTGGAAAATCTACTGAAACCGAAAACCCATATAGTTTCCCCTCTTATAATCCCAAAATAATCAGCCCACTAAACATATGGCATCCATACATGCACTATTGATCTCTCAAATCCACCATATAACAACTGTAGGTCCCATGCCATAAACTCTCCAAAGACATAAAAGCCTAATTAAGACCCCTTTTCTTCTCCATAAACTTCTCTCCTAGTCTTGTCAATGAATACAAAGCCTCCTAGTTGACCTTCACGGCATAAAACCAAAACTGTATTTTGATACTCTTGTCTATGTGTGATCAAAGAGTCTTCAATCAGAGAAAGATGCAAAAATCGAGAGAAGAGAAATGAAATAGGTATGCAAAGAGTGAAGAAGATCACAATAAGAGGAGGTGACAGAAGCTAAAGATTCAGATGAGAGAGGAGAATTCAAAAACTGAAATCAAGTGCATTCATTCCACCCTACACTTTCTGGGTACAACAGTTTGTATATATACACTTGATGGTTATTGATGTGCAATTGAATCAAGAAACTACAAGAACCTACAGCTACTAACAACAATTAGTTAACGACAAGTAGCTAAATAGTTAATGGTCTTGGTTTCTTGCTTCTCGCTGATGTGCCTGTTGTTGCATGTTGCTGATTGGGCCAAGGGCTTATTTGTGCTGCTGAGATTGATTGATTGCTTAATCAATCTATTACCATAATGCTAGGAGCCTAGGGGAGCTTAATGACTCTGAGGTAGATCTAAATGACCCTTATAATCAATTCAAAGGAAGAGAGGAAATTAAATAAGCATTGAAGATAATGAAGATTTGGAGATACTCAAACTATATGGTATTCTAGGGAATCTTTAAAATATTTGGGGAGGAGAGAATTACACAGTTGATTCGATTGTTTCACACAATCCTAAATAGCCAGAAGATTCCAAAGCAGCACATCGTTACCGCTTTACATGATGGAGATATATAAAGTTGTACCAACTACAAAGGTATCAAATTAATGAGCCGTGTAATACCATTAAAGAAAAGGTAATCAAAAGGAGGCTAAGGCGACATAGGATTGGATATCACAAAACCGGTTTAAATATGTGCTAATAAGGTCTACTATGGAAATTACCTATTTGTTAAGATGTCTGAAAGAGCAATTCAAGGAAAGGTATAAGAACCTTCATAAAGTGTTTATGTTTAGACAAGGCAAAAATACAGTTGGAAGAAAAAACTTATCAAGAATTTTGGTGAAGAGAGTTTTCATTTTACACATCCGACTTATAAAAGACATGAGGAAACAATGACTTGCATGAAGACACAAAAAAGGAAGACCGAGGTATTGATATCGGCATTGGCATTGATCGCAACTATATAGCTATCAAACATAGTAAATAATATGTAACAATATCAAATATATCGGAAAGAAAAAATTTTCTAAAAAGCACAAATTGAAAAGGTTGTATTGATCAATATTTTGAAAATCAGCCAATAAAGGCCAATACAGAAACCAATCACAATATATAGCTAATATAAAAACATATTACAATATTATCACGGCATAAAAAAATATCAATATTTGGGAGCCCTAATACTAATATATATTTGCTGATATTTTCATCAATGATATTTTCATACACTAAGAGTGAAAATCAAGCCCACATCTATTTGCCTTATCTATATTTCAACTAAGACATGACACCTTGGTACATGCTTTTTTTGCACAAGGTACAGTCTAGTGGATAAGTTAGAACACACAAAGTCATAAGTTTAGAAGGGAACCTTAGAAGCTATGGTTTTAGAATTAAAAAAGAAAAACAAAGAATGAATACATTGGAATGCGAGCTTAGAAAGATCTGGAACAAAGAGGATGATGATGAGTGGTTAAGCTAAGGACTGAAAAATCTTATCAAAAAAGAACCATTTCTAATAGCTTGGGTCAATGGTTTAAAGAGATGGGTTAATCAATGAGAAAACAGTCAGAAGATTGCTCCAGTTGGATGAAGTGAATAGGTGATTCAAGGCTCCCATGTGGTCAACGAATACCACTCAAACTTGACAATTACGTTATCCATAGCATACAATGCCGGGCAGTTAATTACCACTATGTTAAAAAAAGGGAATGGTAAAGATGAAGACGTTGAAATAGATGAGTGCAAGAAACGATTTGTAATGGTGTGATGAGGGAAAAAGTCTGTGAGACCAATAGAAGACAAATAGGAGACATTTGAGATGCTTGGTTATATGAAATGAAGACCACCTAAAAAACCTATAAGAAAATACGAGGGGTTTGGAGAGGCTCATTTTAGAAGAGGTTGAGGAATACTAAACAACAGTTTGAAAGGCACCACTAAGCATAGTTTTGCACATTTGGATCCAAGTGGCTACAAAGAATCCATGTACCTAACCTTAATCAAAAAATTCTCAATTTGGTCACGTTGTCTAAGCTTAAGGTTAGGGGAACAACCTTAAACATAAACAATCTGCATACATATAAAAAAAATTAAATATAAATACTACATAAATTAATCTCCTCATTTTTCATGTGCTTTCTTTTGGTGCTAATGTGTACCTGTTCATTTGGTGGTGTATTTTGTTCATTGATTTAGTTTACACTTCTATTTGTGAAAAACAAAATCTCAAAATATCTATTATGAATAAATCAAGCTGAAACTCTTCATATGATTCCTATGTTTGCCTATAGAACAAAATCAAACCAACCCAATGAATGTTCAGCTGTTTCAAACTAGTTCTAACAACAGTTTGGACTGGTTCTAGGTGTATACGTGAAAATTCAGACTGTTTTCCTCTCTAAACCAACCCAGCACATGTACAACAGGAGTTTTAAAGACTCAGTGAAACATACAGTCAATCATATTGCAGAAAGGGACCCTAAGCATTCTCACTTCAATAGTTCTCATCTTGCCCCAACAACTTCTCCATTTCATCTTTGTTAAGTTACTTGACTTCTCATATTTAATTTTACATGAAAAAACTGTACCCACTTTCCTTATATATCAATTCCAGACATAGCCATTCCATTATTCCACTTGATTTTCATCGATATTAAGATAATTTTGGGACAACCCTCATATCAGCTTCAGTTTACCATGAAGATAAATTGTTAGATAACGTACCTCCATGTTTCAGAATAAATTATAACATGTCGTTTCAGTTTTTTTCTTATCATCATGTTATTTCATTTTCCCCTATTTCCTGCCCCCTTTGGCCAAATATTGACACCGTGGAATGAAATATCAACCAACATATATCAAATCAAGGGGTTACCGATGTTTTCCGATACTGTAATAAAATCGTGATATATCATTGTATCGGCAATATTTCAAGATATATCTATCAATACTCACCCCTATGGTCTAATTCGCAAAAAAGATTTTGCATTCAATACTGATACATATATAAATACCGATTTTTTCAACCATGAGTGACAATTTGTAAATGCACTAAATTGGATCTACCCAATACATATATATATACCGATTTTCCATTATGACGCTACAAAGGCAATTAGTTCATACAAATGATTCTTAGGAATCAGACATTCAACTACTTAATAAAGTTGAGCTTTCATTGCACAGCAAGAAAATTAATCTTAGTTGATCAGCAATAATTAACTACATAGACGCAGTCATGTACAATTAATCTTAGGAATCCCTGAGAGCTACTTTTACCAAAGAGCCTAAATCTAAATCAACCCAAAATTTTAGGAGTATGTTAAATTGGATCAGAATTTGTTTAATGTACAGAAATTGATGTGCATCCTACAACATGGAAAAGAGACAAACAGAAACAAACTACTAGACAATGAGGATGGGATTGTGTAATACTGAAATAAGTTATAGACTTGCTACCCCAACCACATCCCCACCCAAAAAAGAAAGAAAGAAAAATAAATAAAGAAAAAGAAAAATAAAAAACAAATATTTCTGTCCTCAATGTAGGCGGCCCTTATCTGATTAGGTTTTGTAAGTCCTATTATGTGAAAACAAGTCCATTAGTCAAAAAAACCAAAACAATATTGTACAATAGGCACACCACACACAAAATGTTCTACCTGCGGAAACAAAAGGCATAAATAGCAATTTTGCTGCTGGAACCTAGATGATCAACACATCAAAGAAATTGGCACAAAATTCTTCAAGACTACAAAGCAAGTTTTTGACAGAAGGCATGCGGAAGGAAACAGGACAAAACACTTGGGGAATGAGAAAGAAAGAGAAAAGAAAGACAGGGAAAGTATCGATGTCCAATTATAAAACATGGCAAACTCTACACAGGGAAACAAGACAAAAGACTAGGGGTAAGGGAGAGAAGGAAAGTACTGAAGTACAAGACATGGCAAAATCTCAAATCATGCTAAAACCAACCAAGCTAACATGTAGCTTTCTCCCAGGTCAAGAAACTTTCAATTTTATCCTTATAATTGTGCCCACATTGCTGTAACCGTATGGATGGCTTCCCAAAAAGCATATGTTAACCAAGGAGCAAGTCTCCTTGGCCTACACAATTTGAATCACTTAATTCTTGGCAACTAAGTAGATCCACAATGGAAGACCGGAAAGGAACTGGATAAAACAAGAAGAAACAACTGTTGGAAACCCCAGCCACCAGCTTGTGAGACCTAAAGAATTTAACGATGCTACTTGCTAAGCATGAGAAGAGGTTTCCATTTCAATTCTTTGTTTCTTAATCCTTTACTTTCCTTCTTCCCTTTCAAGAGGAGGATGATCAAAGGACATACTTACCAGGATAATCAAGGAGGCAGATACACATATAGATGCAACCTGCTCAACAAAAGAATTCCATGTTTGTGTAGCTCTTTTCTGTTCATCCGGTGGTTCTGTTACTCCTAATTCACTAGTCCTCGGGCAGGAACTGCTGCTTTCTCCATCAAATTGATCCTGTGACAAATGGGATTCATCTTCATCATATGATGGATCATCTGGTGAGGATTCTCCATCTTCATGGGATGCTTCATTGTGGCTCTCTATGGCCCACAAATCAATCCTAGGCATGAATACTACACAAATCTTCATGCTAGCACATTTCACTGCAACAGTAAATTATTATGAGTATTTTCTTAAGATTTGTATTTATTATTCACATATGCAGTAGCTGTCACAAGTAGCATAAAAATCATTAGGATGGAAGCAACATGTCTACAAGTGTAAATGGGCATACTTGCATGCATGAATGATCATGTGTTAGAATGCAAGACCAAAGAAGATAGTGATAAGGAAATAATACACATCAGAAATTTAAACTGTGGCTAGAATAGTGGAAAATTTACAGCTTTTTCTATCACAAAATTTACATCATTTTATCAAATGGTAAAAATTATACATTCAGGCTTTGGGGGTTTGGGCTAATATCCAAATATTCTTCATTTTTATGAAATACAATAACAGTACCTATGACATTGAAGAATCACATCCCAAGATCTTTGAGTAAAACTATATGGAAATGGTTTCTCTAAATAAGAGAAGTAGACAAAGCAGCATGTCGCCAGACTTTTGAATAAAACTCAAGCTCCCTTTAGCACCAGAGATATTGTTTCTAGCCAGTAAGAGTCAGGGAAGCCATACCTCTAAAACGAGCAATTGGACACTAAATTAAATTTAGGATACTTCTCAAACAAACCTTGTATGAATCTAGAATAGTGCTAAACGGATCTAGGATACTGAAAACCTTAACAGCCATCCTTTCTGGAACTCTTTTCCCCTTCTTTTGGCTTCAACAAGAATTTCAACCAATTCCACAGATAACTTAAAGTTAGAAGGTTTTCACCGGTATTTCCCAATGCCAAAAAGGAACCAGTAGAGTAACTCCTAACTGAGACATGTCCATTTTAACCTTTAGTGGGATAAATACTCAGGTAATTCATCATTCATTATATTCCTACGTGGAAAGTTCGAATAAGCTACTTTGATGAACATACAAGAAATTACTGAACATACATAGAATTCTTGTCATGCCTTGTGTCATGTCACCATGCCCTTCTTGTGAAATTGTAGCCAAATCTATCTTTTTTATTTCAACACTCCCTACAAAACACTGGAGAAGGCAAGAAGCAAGATGCTTCTGGCCAGATCTGGGATCTCCTGCAATCAAAATCCGACATCCTTCTTTCTTTTTTGGTGCATAGCATATATTTCTGAGCAGACCAGGGCTAGCGCTGTCACAACTGCCCGACTCAAATCTTGCCTTGTCATCATCACAAACAATAGTTGACAAATTACAGCAGTAAGAACCAGCTTCTCCAACTAGGACTCCGGCGCTAGAAAGGCTTCTCACTATCTCATTTTCAATATCTGATTCTTCAACCAAATCTTTAACTAGGTGCGACCATTCACCACTGCACAGGTTCTTCTGCTCTGCAGCAGACACAATCACATGTTTAATGGCTGATGCAGCTTCAGAGAGAGGAGGCGGTACCCATATACGATCATCAAGATAAATGGAAATGAGCAGGCTACAAAATGGCTGCAGTAGACAGGGAATAAGATGTGGTCGAAGAGGAGATCCCACTACTTCATTTGCAGCCATCCCTGCCTCTCTATGAGAACATGGAGGAGGAGCGCTCGAAAGTGCATCCAGCCAATCTCTCTCCTCCACCACAAAAGCAGGTAATTGAGGTCGTTTTCCATCAAAAGATTTTTCTCCTGCAGAAAGAATGTCCTGCAAGGGACAGTGCCTTTTCAAAGCAGAAACTGCTGCCTGAGCACAAAGAGCCTGCAGATCAGCACCGGCAAAACCTACAGTTCTTTTTGCAATCCATTGGAGCAAGAAACCAGAGACTGGCTTTGGCCACCTTCTGGTGTGAAGTGCCAGAATGGCAGCTCTGTCCTTCACGGATGGTAGAGGAAAATAGATCTCCCGATCAAACCTCCCAGGTCGTCTGAGAGCTGGGTCCACAGCATCAGGACGATTAGTCGCACCGATTACAATAACAGAGCCTCGAGACTTCAGACCATCCATCAAAGCGAGCAAGGTGGACACAACTGAGCTATGAGTCTGATCTTGGTGTCTGGTACGAATGGGTGCAAGCCCATCGATCTCATCAAAAAATATTATTGAGGGTTGAGATTTTTCCGCAACCTGAAACAAAAGCCTCAACTGGCGCTCAGCATCACCAACATATTTTCCTAAACAGTCTGCACCTTTGCGGGCAAAATAAGCAATCCGTTTATCACCACGTGCACATGAACCAATTAATGCTCGCACTACCAAAGTCTTGCCTGTTCCAGGATAACCATGCAACAAAACACCCCTGGGTGGTGTCAACCCCAAGTTCTTGAAGAACTCAGGATATAGCAGAGGTAATATAACAACCTCCTTCATGCATCGGATGACATCTTGAAGTCCAGCAACAGATTCCCAACCTTCAAAGAGGTTTTCCCCTCCAGAGCAAGAGCCCCCAATGTAAACAGGAGCAGTCCTTAACAAATCACGTTGAAGTCTCTTTGTCTCTCGTTTTAGGAACTCTTCGTCCTCTCCACATTTCTCCAACCATTTTTCCTCAGATTCAAGATCGTTCCGCCAAGCATCATTTGAGAGCTTCCTCATTTCCAACTTCATTTTCTTAGCCTTCAGTTTCTTTATGTGTTCCAAGTATTGAAATCCATGAGGTTGGAACAGATGTCGATGATCTGTGCAGGCTATAAGAAATTTTCGATGGTCAAAAATGCACCCATTAGCTCGAGCACAAGGCTGCGACATGAAGAAAAAAGTGGTAAGAAACAGAATAAAACAATGCACACTAAGTAGTGCTAAATGAGACTACCATAAGGATATGTATCTGCATATGCATTTGATGCATGTGAAGTAAAAAGAAAAAGGTGAGAAAGAGAATTGGTAAGAACACGGAAAAGCAAAATATGGCCGAGTGCATGCCCAGGCAGAAGCACAAAAGCATGCACATAGACAAGAGGATAGATATCAGAGAGGATGGAAACTTCAGAAAGACATCATTAAGTATTGGATAAAATAGCCTACAAACCAAGTGGTAAGTTCTTGGACAACGATCCACACGACACCCAATAGTTGCTCCAGGCCTCCCACACCGTGTGCATTTCAAGGATCTCCCTCTGCAAAGTGCTGCTCTTACATTTTTCAAGCACCCTAGGCCAGCAAAATAAACCTACAATCATGAATCAATGTCAAAAGAGAGAAGTTTTTCAGAGGAGACTAAAGAAATGTGATACAGGAACTGCATACTTTCATCAAACAAATTTTAGAAATTAATGCACAGGGAGAACTTATGGAAAAGCAAATTATAAAGAAATTTCAACTCGGGAGTCTATTCAATATAATTTATTTAACAGCTATCAAAAAAAGATCTACATGTAGTAAGAGTTCAGAGAGTTTGAGCACTCGACATCTTAACATACACTACTACGAAAAGAATAACACTATCCAATAAGCAAATGACATCCATTCAACCAAATGAGAGACTACCATATGTGGAAGTAAACAGATGACTTTTTGAGGATCAAACAATGTCCTTTAAAAAAATGTCCTTTTGAACTTACAAGTTCGAACCATAGAAAGAAGACTCACTATAATGAAAAAATAAAGCTATGCAAATCCAACTACCACATACCCAGTAGTGCAGGAGCCTCATCTACTAGACAGCCTTTAATAAACATATCCTTTGTCACATTAAACATTGGAAACTATAGATAAACATACCTTGGGATTAGACCATCAACAAAATGAAGACACAAATTACATAACTAAGACTATCAATCTTCCTAAACATTTACTTAATAGACAGAACTACAATAAGTAGTAATAACTGATTAATTTGTTATGATTGGATCCATATGCATGAAAAATATTAAAGCCCAATTGTGTTATACTCCAATGTGGACATGTTGAAAAAAATTATCCTTCACTTGATTTTTTTTTAGAAGTGTTAAATGCACTGGGTTACTTGTGGCACGGCACAGCACGACCCGGTTCGCCAACCATGAACAAATACACGGCCCAACACCTCAGACTATGATAGGCCATGCTGGCACGGTCCACATGACTGTTGGGGAGGAGCGGAAAGGAGAGACGATAGGGGGCAACGGTCACATGACTGTTGCCCCCAATTTTTATTTAAAAAAATCAAATATTTAAATATTAAAAAAATTCTATTTATACCCTCCTCTCCCCAAACATCACATACAATACCCTCTCAAGGCTTTTGTACATTCCATACCACTTCTTTGTAACTACAAACCTCTAGCCCCATTATAACCGTTGAAAACCTAAATGGGCCTTGGTAAAACATGATTTACATGTATAAATTGACCTTACTTAGCTTAATTCAACTTCAGTATAAGCATTTTCTTTTCATGAAGCTGTAACAAGCTATTCCACTTATTATAACGTTCTTCACCCAAGAGTTGCTCCCCTTTGATTTTGACACACATTTACTTATTAACATGCACAACACTTGAAAGTAACCTATGAGTTCGACCATTCTTTTTAAAATGAGTCGAAGCTAAAAAATGAGTTCATATGTACCAACATAAAATAGGTATTGACGAGACATATTCACACACATACTTGAACTCTCTAAAAGTTTGATTTAAAACTGATCGAGATATATTTCTTATTGAGTTATGTGCTTAAATTGGAATATTCATCAGATTAATTGTTGAGTCCATAGTATTCACATAATATTTTATAAGGAATCTGAAATGTTTGTGGGTATCATCTTTGAAAGCCTTTACGAGACAACACTTATCCACTAAGGCTACCTAAGGGTTTAAAGGCTTGTTGTATACGCTAAATATAATCATGTGACCTACGAAAGTGGAGTTTTATTTTGAGTTAAATATTAGTGTTCTTCAATTTGTTAAAATTGCTAAGTGACTAGCAATGAATAGGTAAGAAAGTGTAATTAATACTAAAAATTATAATTTTGTTCTCATTTATTATTATTTTCCAATAAACTACGTTATTTTATTAGTTTATTCATTTATTTTAATCTTGTATTTTTCATATGTTCAAAGTGTAAATGAAAATTTGCGTTTGAAAAAAAGAAACAAATCAAAGCTTATTTTGGTAGAACCTCTTGCTATCAGGGAAAGAAGATAATAAAGGAAACAAGCTTTCAGAAAAGGAAATGAGGAGCAAACAAAACAAAGCCTAAGGAAGATATTTTCGTTCCTTATTTTCATTCAATCAAACAAAGAAGGAAGGAAAATCAATCAAATAAAGAAGGTAGATATCACATTTTCCGATAGAAGGAAACAAACAAAACCTTCTATCGTTCTTTAAATTGGCTTCACGACAGGAGGAGGGTGTTGGAGGGATTTGAAGAGTTCTTGTGGAGATAGAATTGAGGTGAGAGAAATAATAAATAATTTTAAAGTTTTGATTTTTTTGTTAACCTATTTTCTGAAAGTGATTGAATATTTTTAATTTTAGAGTTTATTTGTTTTTATTAGTGTAATCTTACAACCGTTAATTGCTTCCATATTTGTTGATTCGGTAAGTTTGTTGTTACAATTTATTTATTTTCATTTTGCACTTTAAAGTTACATTTTTGTTATTACACTCAATATTATTATTTTTTAAGTATTCTGATCTTTCATTTGATTCAATCATCTATTTAGAAAAATTGTTTCTTTTACATTTAATGCTTATTTCCTACAATTTTCTTTCTCTATGCCACACACTAATTTTTTTTTACACTCGGTGCTTACTTCTTACGGAACTTATTTGTTTTAATTTAGTCATTTTGTTTGTGATCTAAAGTTACAACTTATAATATTTTCTACTTGTTTTAATCCTCACTTTATTCAAAGTTATTGATTTTTATTTTATTTTCACATTAGTTTATTATTTTTTTTAAAAAAAAGGCACTCCAAAATCCAATCATTTGAAATTTTTTTTTAAGTAAATGCAAAAGCAAGATCACATATTTTTCATCTCATAAATTTCAAATGTCGGACATAGTGCTCTGTGGATAAAATCCCGACTTATCTAATAAAACTACACCACACCCTCGTACATTTATGAGAACAAATATATACCTTTTGAGGTCAGTCAACAACCATATAAAATGAAAATTAAAACCTATTTCCCCTTGGGGAAAATCCATGACAAAAACAAAATCCAAATATATACCACCGCAATCCAGTTAGACTCCAAAATATATTTATCAAAAAGATAACAACTATTAATTCAGCCATAGTGACTCCTAAAAATTATTTATCAACAAACCCTAGGGAGGAAATAAAATAAAAAGATATGAGATTGCATTAACAGCAAGAAAGACAACATGTTAAATTTTGTTCTCATAAAAATGATAAAGAATTACAGTAAAGAGAATGCAGTAGCAGCAAATGCATATTTGCACATTCAAGGTATTCTTGTTTGAGTGCTATTTGCTAAACTGCCTATGTATAACTGCCTATGTATCAAACTAAAGTGTAATGCAGATGGGAATAAGACAAAATGATGAGATGATTGAAACTGAGCAAGAAAACTACCTCTGGACTCCAAACAGCACATTGCTGATGAACCCAAATGCCAGCAATGCCATAACGGTCATTAATAGGTCCTAACAGCCGTCCAAGCCAGCCAGGTTCATCACCAAACCCATCCCATATGTCATAATTTGGCTCCTCAGATGCCGATGAACCACTATATGCCTCATGATCACTCCCAGCTGCATCATGAATTAACCTCTTTGGAGGTTTCCCATCAACTAATCCGCCACATAAACCACATCGCCTTCCCTCCTTAATGCGTGGTTTCCAAGGAACACTAGTGCAAGCAGGATTAGAGGTGTTAACTATATTGGCATTCTCTTCTGTTAAATGCTTTTCCTGCGGCTTAGCCATGGCATCACTAACTGCATTAGTAGGCATGATAACAACTTCCTCAGCATCTCTGAGGTTTGTTGTTCCCTTCACCTGCTCAGACAGCTCCAATGGCTTGTTTTGCTCAAGCATTTTGGCAAAGTCATTGGCAGCTTGCTTCTCTGTAGGTGTCTCATTAAGACCACTCTTTTTTTCAACTACTTGTCCAGCTGTGCCATCAACTATTTCATCGTCATTTTCATTACTAGTTTCACTTGCCGTAACTGAACCATCGTCGTCACCCTCGGTTGCTAAAACATCAGCCCCTTTTTTCTCACCTTCTTTTTCTGCATCACCATGCAGCTCAACTTCAGGGACAATTGAAGCCCTAATCCTACCTGGCCTTGAAGACTTCACAATTGTCGATTTCCCACCATCTGACCATTTCTTTTTATTCATCGTTTTGCTTCTCATTGAGTACACCTCCTCCTTTACCTGATCAAAATCCATGGGGAGTTTACTTCTTGCAAAAGGTGAATTTCCTTTTCCGTTCTTCATTCCCAAACTTGCACATCGAACCCTAGATCTCAACCTTGACTTCCAGCTAGCCAGTTCCTCCTCGGAATCCCTCGAGTTTGAACAAGGACTAGACTCACTCTTCAACTCAACCTTCGCCTTCACTCTCTCCACTGAATCCCCAAAAATTCTTGTCCCATTTTTATCAGTTTTCCTCTTTTTCTTCGGAGGGGGCGGAGATGAATCAAGAATCACAGGCGTCCGTCTCACCCGGGAGCTTCGACGAAGCGCAGATTCATTCCCCACAGAATCCCCTTTACTACTCTCATTTGATCCAATTTTGATTCCACGATTTTGGTTAAATGCATTCTCACAAATAGCATCAAGTCTTTTGTGCTTCTTTCTAGTTCTCGTGCCTAACGGGCTATACTTCCCTCGTTTCGACGATGAAACTGAAGCCAGTTGAGGCAATCGCATGACAAGAAACAGGGGATTCTATATATTTCGGATACAATCTGATGAATGCACAAATGGGTATCGATCAAATTGATGTTTTCCGTAATTAAGAACAAATAGCAGACAAAAGGAATCACCCGAGCCTCACCTGTTCGCCGATTGTCCGACTGATCACGGAGAAAAAGAAAAAAATGGGGAGAGAACTTATACAGAGCCCAAAAGCATTAAATAAAAATCCCTAAGAATTCTTCGACCGCATCAGTTGGAAAATTGCTGAGTTCCAAACGCTTGTGCTTTGGATTGAACGCGTCTATATTCTGATTTTCGAAGTCATGGCTTAACAAAATCCCCTCTCTGTCTCCTCTCTCTCTCGTTGCGTCAAAGCTTCCTTCCGCTCCTATTAACAAAAAACGATGACTAGGGCAGAGGAGTGCTCCCTTTGATTCTTGTCCGCTAAAGTCACGCGCAACGTAGAGCGTAGAGTAAAGCGCTGCCATTTATGTCACGACCAAGATATTTGGGATGTTTTTTATTGCTATTTTAAAAATATTCTTAAATGTATTTAATATTTATTTGAGCTTACTACTCTTACTTAAAAAATA
>JAODPA010116474.1:0-18739 GCA_025585075.1 Nepenthes mirabilis
GGATTAATAGATTGGGTTTAGATATTTAGACTATTGATTAAAGTTTAAGAGATTAAATAAAAAATTTAGTTGATTTTGAACCAAATTAATTAAATAAATATTTATTTGGTGAATTTTAGTTTATTAGTATTCGTTGATTGAAAATATAATTAATTTTGATGCGTCCCTGGATCTAAATTTTGAATGGATTCGGGCTGACTTAATCGTTTGGATCCGACTTCATTCACCGAGTCTGAACCCTGCACACCACTATAGCAAATAAGAGGTTAGGTGTTGGTGGAATGTTGTCCCATTGAAAATATTTCGACGCTAAAGTCAGTAATCGACCTTCGACTTTTAAGAAGGAAAATTGAAATGAGAGTAGAGGGAGAGGGAGGACAAGGAGTGTTTGAGATGAGTATTCGATTTCAGAAGTGAGGGGCGTTCTAGTGGCTCGTGGGGAGCCCTGCCTCTCTACCCTGTGTTCGTAAGGAGTGTAGAGAGAGAGAGAGACCGTGTCCTGTAAGCGTGAGAGCTTGAAGGATTGCTGGAGCACTATAAAAGTTTTGAAAGAGAAGGGTGCCTCTGAAGTCTGAGCATGTGATTACACCAGTGAGCATATGTTGGCTTAGTAATGAGCATGCCTTGGAGTGGAGACTCCATGGGCTTTTTATAGATGAAGCGTTGGGCGACCTTCCTTGGATAGGAAGGCGTGATCCCTGCATTCTGTTGGGCGTCCTTGCTTGGTAGGAATGCCTGATTTCAGCAATCTGTTGGGATTGCTTCTTTTCATGGTGGGTAATGGCTCTCAAAATTACTTGCATTCCTTATACATTATGTTACCGTTAGGGTTTACAGTGGGCAGGAAGAGAGAATCTGGCACTTTCCTCATGGGGCATATGCTGAATCTGTTAGCGCCCGTTATAGTGAAGATTGTCTTTTGGAAAGGCACGAAATCAGGGAAGAGAACCGTTGCTGATCACATACGGAGGAGTAGGCCCAACTGGGCCTGGTCCATGTGAGGCTTGCTCTCTTGGGGCGGCTTACTGTAGCACTTCCGATCAACAGAAATGTTAACCGCCTCATGGGGAGCCTATTGGCTGCCAGCTTGGCGTCTTATTCCGTCAACGCCTAGGGTTGACCGTCCAAGCACGCGTATGGGCCTTCGTGTATCCGGGACATTTTTTATTGGCTGGCTCACTATGGACGTAATCATCACTAGCCCCCCATGCTGGTAGTTTAAATTCTAGCTTCCAATATGTTCATGATGGAAAGTGTCTAGCTGTTATTCGTTAACGGTGACGGAGTTATTGATCATCTAGAGCGGAGCCTTGCGTGCTTCTGGCAATGCTGACCGGATTAGTTGACTGTCTAGCCAAACTCCGAAGAACTTGGTGGAGGAAATGTTGACCGGATTTGTTAATCGTCTGGCCAAACTTCGGAGAACTTGGTGCAGAAAATGTTGACCAGATTTATTGACCGTCTCAATCAAATCCGGAGGACTTGTGGGAGTTGGAAAGATACACTATCATTAGCCAGCCTGTCAGACGAAAAGGCGACCACGTGTCTGCACGCATGAAATTCAGGATCTCGACAATTAATGCTTAAGATCATCTGATTTGACGATGTCCTTTGGGGAAATGACACGTGGCAGTAATGATGTGCACATTTTTGAGGTGGTTAATGGGCTCTGTGTTCACACTAGCCTTTAAGTTGTCTGTCCGTTTTATTTTGAATCTTTTCCACGCTTTCCTTCGTCTTCCTTGTCCTGAGAAAACCCTAAACGCCTTGATACTCCCATCATTTCCGTACACATGGTCTCCTCTGTTGCTGATATTGCTTCAGTCCTTAATGAAGGTGATGTGAAGGAGTTGTTGGTGGAGTACAACATTCCCAAGGAGGTTGACTTTCGAGTTCCTGGGAAGGATGATAGGACATTCCTGCCACCTGAGAGTTTTGTGACCATATATGAAGCCCATCTGAGGAGTGGGTTGCACGTTCCGATCCCTAGCGAACTGCTAGCGATTTTCTGGTCCGGACCATTCAAGTTCCAATCGCACAGTTTCATACCAATGCGATATGGTATCTGTGCTTTTTCTGCATATTCCTCCGCCAGCACTCAAGGCGGCTTATGGTGTCGATAGATAGAGGACTATTTAAATTTAACCAGGGAGCAGAGTGGATCTCCTTGGTCCCACACGACGGTTTTCAGGTAAGCACTGCCATATACGACTTTTTGAAGAATTGGAAGAACCGGTTTTTTTTTGTCCGCATGGGTGAGTCTTTGCCGTTGGTCAGGGAGAGGGGCAAGGTGCCCGATGTGTACATTGGGGCATCTTTTGAGGTGGAGACGACATCCCTGTCATGGATGATTAAATGGGTGGAGAGTCACATTAGTGAGTTCCGAAGAGACCACTTGGTCTCTTGTGTTGAGGCCAAGAAGGCCAAGTGGGGGCCTCCTTCTCCGGAGCAGAAGATGAGGAAACTGCCCAGAAAGAGGAAAACAGGGCCCCTTGTGATCAGAGAGCCATCCAGCGAGAAGTCTCCTAAGGGTTCTAGGGTGAAGAGGATGGTGGTGCCTTCTTCGCCATCCTCCCTAGAGCCAGGGAGGCGTGTTGGCTGGGCAGCTTTCAGGTGTTGGCGATAGCTCCGGTCTGGGTGGTGTTGAGCTTGCCGATGAGTCATTTTAGGGCCAAGTTTCAGTCCTTTGCCGGCTGTGTCGTTTTGGCTTTGTCGCAGCCGGAGTGCTTAGGGCCAGTGGAGTTTTTGATGGGACCCACAGTGGAGTTGGTCGTTGATCTACCGGAGGAGACATCATCAAGGGAACCCAAGGAGGCACCTATTGGGCCTCTTGCTACGCCATCGGAGGGGTCCGCTTCTGCTGCACCTTTGGAGGAGCCTGCTTCTGGGGATCTCTAGGAGGCTCCTTTTGTCGGGTTACCGGAGGAGTTTGTGGAGGAGGTTGCCGCCAGGCCTACTCAGGAGGGGTCCTTCCCTAGTCCGCTGCCGCTTGTGACGGACCGCACTTAAATCCATGCATAAAGTCGCCGTCAAGTCTTAAAAAGATTAATAAATATTAATGGACATAAAAATTTTACTTTTCTTTCTTACAAAGGATTGACTGAGGCCGAATTGCATGAGTTGGCCTTCCGATTTTTATTCCATACTAGGCCCGCCAACATTAAGGTTAGCCGGACTTGAAAGTCTGAGATGTTTACTAAACCTTTCAATAACATTAACCAAAAAGAAATCACGAAAACATGCTAACAACATCCATAGAGTCTTAAACAGCGGAATCATTTTACAAGTCTTCTCAAAACATTAAAAAGGAAATAAAACTAAGTTCTTCATTTAATCAGCTCCGGCCAACCGAACTATTTGTCTACACCATAAGGTTCTACTCCACTTCATCCTTCATGAGCCTTTCGTCATCTGAAAATAATAAGAGTAAGCCATAAAACCCAGCAAAATACTTACATGCAGAAAACAGAAAACATAAACATATATGTATAAGCGAATCAAAACAGAGATTTATAACTTAACTTAGCATGCGAAAATCATGTCTTTTCTTCAGAATTTCCTTAGTCTTTTTCTTATTATCTTGTCTTCTGAAAACTCATAAAAATATTAAAAATTCTTATCATCTTTAGGGACCGGATGAGAGCAGATAACATCGAGGACGGATTGTGTGTAACCCCACAATCTAAAGCCGTATCCCCTCATTATGCTCCCCGGGGCGGAAGGTAATGCCTTTAACCCGGCATACGGGGCCGTAGTCCAAAAGTCTTGTACCACTAGAAAGTTTCCTCCCGTGGCCCAGGAGGCAATCCTTGAGTGTCACTCCAATATCCTTCATCCATCTTTAACAGCAAGTTTAATGGAGACTCGGTTCATAGTTCTTGTCCTTTAATGGCCATCCATCATAGTTCAAAAGTCGAAAGTCGTAGAGTTCTACTTGCTGTTCGGATTACGTGCATTTTCTATGTTCATATAAATAGGCCGGAGTTCTTTTTCAAACAGAAGGCCGGAGTTCCAAAAGCCGAAGTTGTTTTGTCAAAGTCGGAGTTATTTTCTTAAAAAGCCGGAGTTCCAAAAGCCGAAGTTCTTTTGTCAAAGTCGGAGTTCTTTTCTTAAAAAGCCGGAGTTCTTTTCAAAAGACGGAGTTCTTTTCAAAAGACGGAGTTCTTTTCTGAAATCCAAAGTTCTTAAAACTGGAGTGATCTTTCTTTAAAATCCGGAGCTCTAAAACCGGAGTGACTTTTCTTTAAAATCCGAAACTCTAAAACCGGAGTGACTTTTCTTTAAAATCTGGAGTGCCTTTTTTCATCAAAGTCAAGAGCTCTTTTTCTTAAACGGACGGAGTGTTTTTTTTTTCTTCAAACGGACGGAATGCTCTTTCTTAAATGTTGGAAGTCTTTTCTGCAATTATCAGAGTTCATATAATTTGACAAATAATCATATACTTCAAGCAGAATAAAATCTAACACCATGAATATCAGAGTTTCTTTTAAACATGCGATTAAGAATGATAAATCATAAAAACAGAACAGACATCATACATACATAATTTCATAAGAATATCATATAATTACGTAGCAAACATGCATAAACATGAGCTTTAAAAATAGGGGTGAGTATCTTGCTTGGGTTTCTTCTACTTTGCCTTGATTTTCACTCTTGTCTGGGTTTCTTCTTACTTTGCCTTAATCTTTTGGCCTCTCATTTACTAAAATTTCTATTGCATGCCTTTCTCTTACTCCTCTGGTTCTTATTTATAGGTTTTAAGTCTGATGATTATCATTAATGATTGGCAAACCCAAGGGGGATGTTTCATCATTTGGCAAATCCAAGGGGAATGTTTCATCATTAATGATTGGCAAATCCAAGGGGAATGTTTCTTATTTATGGCTTCTACATTTCCTAAAAGTTTCCTTATTAATTAGATCATTAATGGTTTTACATTTCCAAGAAGTTCATAAATTTCTAGTTAACTGAACTTAACAAGTTTTAGATTTCTTAATTAATTCCTGAGAATTTAGCTTTCTCATGTGAACACATTCAATTCCTTCTACACGACTTCCGGTCAACACCCATTGACCGGATTATCATCTTTGGCTTTTCCATAATCTACTCCGGCCTCCAATACACAAGCCACTCCGTCCTTCCATCCATTCACGTTTTTCGGTCAACCTTTTATGTTGACCGGATCACGCCTTCCGGTCAATATTTTATGTTGACCGGATTATATTGACTCGATAACTGGAACTTTCTACATTTTAAAATCTGGGCCATTACAATCTCCTCACTTACAGAATTTTTATCCTCAAAATTTTAAATAAAGACACTAACCTTGAGAAAACAAATCGGGGTATTTGTTCTGAATCTCTTCCTCTCGTTCCCAAGTTGCCTCTTCGGGAGTGTGATTCTTCCAAAGCACCTTTATTAGAGTGATTGATTTGGTAAGTAGTCTCTGTTCCCTTCGATCCAAAATTTTCACTGGTTCCTCTACATAGGACAAGTCCTTGTCGATTATCAAAGGTTCATACTCAATTACATGAGTAGGATCATGGACATACTTCCGAAGTATTGATACATGAAACATGTCATGTACTTCTGTCAAGTTCGGAGGTAGTGCAAGTCTGTAAGCCACTTCTCCGATCCTTTCTAAAATTTCAAAATGGCCAATAAATCGTGGCTTCAGCTTTCCTTTTACCCCGAACCTGTACTTTTCCTTAGATGGCGATACTTTTAGGAATACAAAATCATCCTTTTCAAATTCTAATGCAGATCTCCTATGATATGCATAGCTCTTTTGCCTACTCCAGGCTACTTTGAGATTCTCATATACTAATTTTATCTTTTCTGCCGTCTCTTTAACAATATCTGGACCCAAAATCCTTTTATCTCCGTTCTCCTCCCAGTGGATAGGCGATCTACATTTCCTTCTATACAAGGCCTCAAAAGGGGCCATCCCTATGCTGGCCTAGTAACTATTATTATAGGTAAATTCCGCTAAGGGTAAGAAATTATCCCAAGTTCCTTTCATCTCTAAGACCGAGGTCCTTAACATATCCTCGAGGATCTGGATAGTCCGTTCTGATTGGCCGTCAGTTTCCGGATGAAAAGCAATACTAAATTTTAATTCGATACCCAATTCTTTATGTAAACTTTTTCAGAATCGTGAAACAAAGCGAGGGTCTCTATCTGATACAATAGAGACAGGCACACCATGAAGCCTGACAACTTTGTTTACATACAACTTGGCTAATTTATCTCGGAAGTATGTCATCCGGATTGCCAGAAAATGTGCTGACTTTCTTAGCCGATCAACAATAACCCAAATATAATCATGTTTCCTTGGTGCTCTTGGCAGTCCGGTAACAAAGTCCATGGCAACATCTTCCCATTTCTAGCCTGGAAACGGCATTGGTTGCAATAACCCAGACGATTGTTTTCTTTTGGCCTTTACTTGTTGGCACACAAGACATTTTTCTACGTAGGCTGCAATGTCCCCTCTTCATATTCCTCCACCAAAATATTTTCTTCAAATCTTGGTACATCTTATTGGCTTCTAGGTGAATCGTATAACGGGATCAATGGGCTTCCTTAAAAATTTTTTCCTTTAATTCTTTGTTGTCCCTCACACATAACCAATTCCTAAACCTTAATGCTCAATCCGGCGTAACATTAAAATCACTTCGGGATTCTTTGTCCAGCTCACTTATGATCTTTACAAGAAAAGAATTATTCGCCTGACATCCCTTTACCTCATTTATCACCTCCGGCTGGAGTTGAAGGTACGCCAAAATTATCCACTTTCCTTGCACATAACGCTGGACATTATAGTACATGAGACAGTCCAGCATCTCCATTTGCTTGACTTGCATTCTACCCAGAATACCAGGTTGCCTACTTAGTGCATCGGCGACTACATTGGCCTTTCCTGGTTCGTATCGGATTTCACAGTCATAGTCCTTCAGGAATTCAATCCACCTTCTCTGCCTCATGTTCAGTTTCTTCTGAGAGAATAAATACTTTAGACTCTTATGATCGGAGTAGACCAAGAATCTCTCACCATACAGGTAATGCCTCCAGATTTTCAATGCAAACACTACTGCGGCTAATTCCAGATCGTGAGTGGGGTAATTCCTTTCATAATCCTTCAACTGTCGCGACCCATAGGCAATTACCCTTCCGTGTTGCATTAAAACACAGCCCAACCCAATCTTTGAGGCATCGCAATAAACAATCAATCCTCCTGATCCATTTGGAATGGTCAGGACCGGAGCAGAAGTTAACCGGTCTTTAAGTGTCTGAAAACTCCCTTCACAATCATTGGTCCACTCAAACTTGGCATCCTTCTTTGTTAATTGCGTGAGTGGCAGAGCGATTTGGGAGAAGTTTTTCACAAACCGTCTATAATATCGAGCCAAGCCTAAGAAGCTCCGTACTTCGGTTATAGAGGTTGGCCGGTTCCACTTTAACACTGCTTCCACTTTCTTGGGATCGTCGAAAATTTCTTCTTTAGAGATGACGTGACAATGGAATCCCACTTCCTCTAACCAAAATTCATACTTTTTTAATTTGGCAAACAGCTGATGCTCCCTAAGGATCTGGAGTGTAGTCCGTAAATGCTCTTCATGTTCCTCATAGCTTTTTGAATACACAAGGATGTCGTCAATAAAGACGATCACAAACTTATCCAGGTATGGTTAAAAAATTCGGTTCATTAAGTCCATAAAGATGGCTGGAGCATTAGTCAACCCAAAAGGCATCACTACAAATTCATAATGCCCATATATAATCCGGAACACCGTCTTTGCTATATCCTCATTTCTGATTCGAAGATGATGATATCTGGATCTAAGGTCGATTTTTAAAAATACGCAAGCTCCTTGTAATTGGTCAAGGAGGTCATCAATTCTTGGCAAAGGATATTTGTTCTTAGTGGTAATTTTATTCTTTTTTTTTGGTAAGTAAGTCAATTGTATTAAAAAGAGAAAAAAAATATACAACCTATGAGTTAATTCCAAGTGTTTTTCCGACTTGGAAGTAATTTTATTCAGTTCTTAGTGGTAATTTTATTCCAAGTGTTAGATAAACTTGGAAGTAATTCCAAGTGTTCTTAGTGTTAATTTTATTCAGTTCACGATAATCCACGCATAATCTCATGGTCCCGTCTTTCTTTCTGACAAAGAGAACCGGTGCTCCCCATGGTGACACACTTGGCCGAATAAAACCTTTATCTAACAATTCCTGCAGTTGCTGTTTCAATTCTTTGAGTTCGGCCGATGCCATCCGATATGGTACTTTGGATATTGGTGCTGATCCTGGCATCAATTCTACTCCAAATTCCAACTCTCGTTGGGGTGGTAGTCCAGGGAATTCATTGGGAAATATGTTTTTAAATTTTCGTAACACAGGAATTTCTTTAGCTAGAGATTCTTGACCTTCAGTAGTCACATTAGCGAAGGCTAGATAAGCTTGACACCCATCACCAATCAAGTGTTTGGCATGAAGAGCCGAAATGAAACAAGCTGCTTCTTTACGCCGGACTCCTTGAATGTAGAAAGGCTTGTTTCCAGGAATGGTGAATTTTACACTTTTTCTGAGACAATCAATCTTGGCATGATATCTGGCTAACCAATCCATTCCCAAGATTGCATCGAAGTCTTTCATTTCTAACAAAGCCAGGTTAACGGGCACCATGTATTTATTTAATTCTATCAGACATTTTGAATATACTACATTTAAAATTACATACGACCCTGTGGGTGAGGCGACCATCAATGGGCAATCAAGAACTTGAGGAAGGGTCGTAAGATACTTCGAAAATTCATGGGAGATAAATGAGTGAGTAGATCCAGAGTCAAAGATCACATGACTAGAAGTGCCACAGATAGAAAGTTTCGGCCTCCTTTGCAGAAACAGAAAACACCTTAGCTGGAATAGGAGACTTAAATCCTGGGGCTTGTTTAGTAGTGGACAATCTCTGATCATGTGTCTAGCCTGGCCACAGTTATAACAAACCCCCAACTTCTTATAGCAAGGCTTCCCTTCATATGATCTTCCGCAATGATCACATGCATTATTAGCCGGAGTTTGAGAAGTCTGTACAGATCGATTCTGCTCCCCACTGGACCTCAATGGTCTTGCTTTCTTAGAAGGGCCTCCACTAGCACTGGCCCTTGAAGTCTGACTAAACGCCCTTTGTCTGAGCAATGCTTCTCTCTCCAGCTCCTTCTCATAGATAACAGCCTTCTCGAGAACCTCTCCATATGTGGCCAACGTCAGAGTTGAGAGATGCCTCATAATATCATCCCTTAGTCCCTGAAAGAACCTCCTAGCCTTCCTCTCCTGGTCTTCCACCATATAAGGAGTATAGCGAGATAACTTTGTAAACTTTGCATCGTACTCTGCCACAGAGCGAGTACCCTGCCTTAGGCGAAGGAATTCATCCTCCTTCTGTCCACGAAGATTAGCAGGGAAATATTTCTCCAGAAACGCTGCTTCAAACATTTTCTAACTAATATCCCGATCTGGAACATTGAAAACTCTCTTCTGCATTTCCCACCAGTAGTGGGTTTCACCCGTCAACTTATGGGTAGCATAGAGAACCATGTCTTCAGCAGAATACTTAATTATTGTAAACACTTTCTTCAATCGTTGGATCCAAGTATCTGCCTTCAACGGGTCAGGTTTCCCTGAGAATTCAGGAATGTGCTCATTGGTAAAATGGTTATAGACCGACCTCTCATAATGAACCAGAATTGGGGTGGTCACTGGAGTTGGTGGAGCCAAAGCTTCTATGACTTCAGCCATCCGGTCTAGCAGGTTCAAGTATATTGCCTCCCTATCCAGAGTGTTGTTAGTCCGTCTAGTTCGCCTTCCTCTATTAAACATGACTTCAGTGATGACATTGATTTCTGAAAGAACATTTTCGTCAGTCAACTAGCCAATGGTGGCTATCATAATTTACTCTGTCCAGAGCATGTGTAAAACCAACCCCTCCCTTTTTTTGTAACTAATCCTGTCCTAAGTTTCCGTGTTGATCCAAATTGACCTAAAGCATCTCAATTTTCTCTGATACCAACTGTGACGGCCCGCACTTAAATCCACGCATAAAGTCGTCGTCAAGTCTTAAAAAGATCAATAAATATTAATGGACATAGAAATTTTACTTTTCTTTCTTACACAAGATTGACTGAGGCCGAACTGCATGAGTTGGTCTTCTGGATTTTATTCCACACTAGGCCGGCCAACATTAAGGTTAGCCGGATTTGAAAGTCTGAGATGCTTACTAAACCTTTCAATAACATTAACCAAAAAGAAATCACGGAAACATACTAACAACATCCATAGAGTCTTAAACAGCGGAATCATTTTACAAGTCTTTTCAAAATATCAAAAAGGAAATAAAACTAAGTTCTTCATTTAATCAGCTCCGGCCAACCGAACTATTTGTCTACACCACAAGGTTCTACTCAACTTCATCCTCCATGAGCCTTTCGTCATCTGAAAACTACAAGAGTGAGCCGCAAAGCCCAGTAAAATACTCACATGCAGAAAACAGAAAACATAAACATATATATATAAGCGAATCGAAATAGAGATTCATAACTTAACTTAGCATATGAAAATCATCATGTCTTTTCTTCGGAATTTCCTTAGTCTTTTTCTTATTATTTTGTCTTCTGAAAACTCATAAAAATATTAAAAATTCTTATTATCTTTAGGGATCGGACGAGATCGGATAACATCGAGGACGAATTGTGTGTAACCCCACAACCTAAGGCCGCATCCCCTCATTATGCTCCCCGGGGTGGAAGGTAATGCCTTGAACCCGACATACGGGGCCGTAGTCCAAAAGTCTTATGCCACCGAAAGTTCCCTCCCGTGGCCCAGGAGGCAATCCTCGAGTGTCACTCCAATATCTTTCATCCATCTTTAACAGCAAGTTTAATGGAAACTCGGTTCATAGTTCTTGTCCTTTAATGTCCATCCATCATAGTTCGAAAGTCGAAAGTCGTAGAATTTCACTTACTGTCCGTATTACGTGCATTTTTCATGTTCATATAAATAGGCCGGAGTTCTTTTTCAAATAGAAGGCCGGAGTTCCAAAAGCCAAAGTTCTTTTGTCAAAGCCGGAGTTCTTTTCTTAAAAAGCCGGAGTTCTAAAAGCCGAAGTTCTTTTGTCAAAGCCGGAGTTCTTTTCTTAAAAAGTCGGAGTTCTTTTTAAAAGATGGAGTTCTTTTCTGAAATCCGAAGTTCTTAAAACTTGAGTAATCTTTCTTTAAAATCCGGAGCTCTAAAACCGGAGTGACTTTTCTTTAAAATTCGGAGCTCTAAAACCGGAGTGGCTTTTCTTTAAAATTTGAAGCTTTAAAACCGGAGTGACTTTTCTTTAAAATTCGAAGTGCTTTTTTTGATTAAAGTCCGGAGCTCTTTTTCTTAAACGGACGGAGTGTTTTTTTTTCTTCAAACTGACGGAGTGCTCTTTCTTAAAAGTTGGAAGTCTTTTCTGCAATTATCAGAGTTCATATAATTTGACAAATAATCATATACTTCATGCAGAATAAAATATAACACTATGAATATCAGAGTTTTTTTTAAACATGCGATTAAGAACGATAAATCATAAAAACAAAACAGACATCATACATACATAATTTCATAAGAATATCATATACTTACGTAGCAAACATGTATGAACATGAGCTTTAAAAAACAAGGGTGAGTATCTTACCTGGGTTTCTTCTACTTTGCCTTGATCTTTACTCTTGCCTGGGTTTCTTCTTACTTTGCCTTGATCTTTTGCCCTCCCCTTTACTAGAATTTCTATTGTATGCCTTTCTCTTACTCCTCTGATTCTTATTTATAGGTCTTAAGTCTGATAATTATCATTAATGATTGGCACTATAGGGAAAATATTTCATCATTAATGATTGGCAAACCCAAGGGGGATGTTTCATCATTTGGCAAATCCAAGGAAAATATTTCATCATTAATGATTGGCAAATCCAAGGGAAATGTTTCTTATTTATGACTTCTACATTTCCTAAAAGTTCCCTTATTAATTAGATCATTAATGGTTTTACATTTCCAAGAAGTTCATAAATTTCTAGTTAACTGAACTTAACGGGTTTTAGATTTCTTAATTAATTCCTGATTCACAGAATTTAGCTTTCTCATGTAAACACATTTAATTCTTTCTACACGACTTCCGGTCAACACCCATTGACCGGATTATCATCTTTGGCTTTTCCATAATCTATTCCGGCCTCTAATACACAAGCCACTCCGTCCTTCCATCCATTCACGTTTTCCAGTCAACCTTTTATGTTGACTGGATCACTCCTTCCGGTTAACATTTTATGTTAACCGGATTATATTGACTCGATAACTGAAACTTTCTACGTTTTAGAATCTGGGCTGTTACACCGCTGGAGCCAAGGCCGCATGTCAGGCTAGAGAGGCCAGTGAGAAGGATCTGGCAGGTATACTTTCGTAACTTGCTTTGCCTTTAATTTTATTGTTACTGATCCTTAACTTTTTTGCAGACTAATAAGGTCGCAAGCGTAGTCGTTAAGGCGTTTGGGTAGAGAGACAATGTGATCTCTAATAGGGATGTGGAGATCGCCTGGCTCGATACAGAGCTGAAGGCTTTAATGGCGGAGCATCGGGAGAACGGTACTGCGTTGGAGTCTGTACTGGCTGGCCTAAAGGTGAAAAATGCCAGGCTAAGGGAAGAGGTCACTGGATTGAAGGACGCCGTGGTGGCCGGCTTGGTGGAGGAGAATGATCGCCTGAATGAGGAGAATGCCCGTTTGAAGGAGGAGAATGAACGGGTCAAGAGGTGCATCGATCAGCTTGCGGGGCAGATGACTATTTTGGAGAATGAGTTGAGTCTCCGTATTCACTCTCACGGGGTTTTGGACATGATACTGGAGCAGTTATAGGAGGGGATTAACATCAGCAGGCGTATTGTGCGGTTGGTTGATTTGATTTTCTAGTAGAGTTTATTAACCTATCGAACCAGTCTGCCCAGTGTCACCAGAGCCTTGTGGGGGAGCCCCGGAGTGGTCTAGGGCCACCACTGCCTCTTTTGTTTTTTGTGACTTTAGTTCTCCTTTGTTGAATGATGTAAATGTATAAGTAATAAAATGAGTATTTTCATGGATGTTGTGTGCATTTGCTTTTATTGCTATTTTTAGCTTTTTCATCACTGTATTAGCCGGCCAACTTGGTGTACTACTTGTGAGTTGGTCGTTCGCCTTGTTTAAGGACTGGGGTCCTTGGGATGGCCTCAAGGCTATCGTTGGTGTCAAGCCTGCCCGGTACTCACTCATGAGTAAGGCTTGATGGCATTGCCCAAGCATAGACTTAGGCAGCCAGCTTTGGAGGAGTACTTTTCTCCCAACGACCATCGTTGACTGATCGTGCCATCTCCTTGTGAGGGAGGTTGTCGCGTGTGTTGTGCTAGCCCCCTGAGATTTTGATCACGAACGGGCCACTTGGATGACCAACGTTCAGATATGACCGCTTATGGGCCATCTGGATGACCACAGTTTAGATTCGACTAGCTATGGGTTGCTCAGATGACCAAGGTTTGAATACGACTACTTATACGCTGTCTAGATGACTAGGGTTTAAGTACAACCGCTCATGGGCCGTCTGGATGACCACGGTTCAGTAACAAGCGGGTGAAAACCCGCCCGACTTAGGGGCAGTTTAGGTCACCTAGCCTAACAATAAGAAAGATATGCATGCATACAATATAAAGAAGAAAACAAATACAACATGCTAAAGAGAAATGCTTATTTCATTAATTGAAAATAGATTACAATTGACTACATACAAACATGCGAACTACCTACCTGGACCCTTATTAGAAGTAGCGTTTGAGGTGGATCGCGTTCTACGTCCGTGGGACCAGCTTTTCGTCTTGGTTTCAGAAGTTGTATGCTCCGTTTTACAGGACGGCGGAGACTAGGAAGGGCCCTTCCCAGTTCAGGGAGAGCTTATTCCGGTTGGTGATCTTACCCGTGGCCTTGATACTTTGCAAGACCAAGTCTCCAATATTGAACTGCCGCGCTTTTACTTTCTTGTTGTAATAGCGGGCAATTTGCTGTTGGTAGGCTTCCATTCGCATCCTGGCGGCATCGCTGGCTTTTTTTAACAGGTCTAGGTATTCCCGAATTTTTTGGGAGTTACCTTGCGAGTCAAAAGATTTGACCCTAAGACTTGAAAGCTCGATCTCAACCGAGATTACCGCTTCAGTCCCGTAGTAGAGACTAAAGGGCGTCTCGTGAGTTGGCTCCTTTGGAGTCATCCGATAAGACCAGAGGACGGAGGAGAGCTCGTCTACTCAGGAGTGCCTTGTGTCCTCCAACTTGGTCTTAAATCTGTGGAGTAGCATACGGTTCGTGACATCCACCTGTCCATTCGTTTTAGGGTACGCTACCGAAGTGTAGACTAGCCTAATGCCCAAGCTGACGCAATACTTGGTAAAACATTTTCCTAAAAATTAGGTTCTGTTGTTAGTCACTATGACCTCTGAAATGCCAAATCTGCTGATGGCCAGCGGGATGGCCAAGCGAACGAATTCAAGAGTGTTATGCTCTGTGATTTTAGCCAGCGGGATGGCCTCGACCAACTTGGTGAAGTAGTCGATGCCTGCAATGACAAATTTCCTCTTCCCTGTTGCGATGGAAAATGGGCCGAGAATGTCAAGTCCCTAGTGCACAAAGGGCCGAGGTGCCTGGAAGGACTTCAACTCGGCAAACGATTGGTAGTAAAGGTTGCCGTGAAACTGACAGCTCTCACACTTCTTTATGAACTCGAGTGCATCCTTTTTCATTGAAGGCTAATAGTAATCTTGTCGCATGATCTTAAATGCCAATTTCTTATTGCCGATGTCCGATCCTCAAATCCCAAGGTGGACTTTGCCGAAGGCATAGTCGGCCTCTTTAGGGGTTAGGCACCGGAGGTACAGAGTCAAGTAACCGCGACGATAAAGCTGTCCATTGACTACAATATACCAGCCGGCCATTTTCTTGATCCGGTTGGCCTCGTTCGTGTCTTCTGGTGTGCTTCGTCCATCAGATACCTTAGGTATGATGTCATCTAATTTTTCGTCCCAAAGATCTGCATCACTTCCTATTTTTTTGTGCTGGGAGTGTTTAGAATCTCCATCATGTCCCTCGAGTACTGCTTTGGGATTTCGGCTGCCGTCGCTCTGACCAGTTGGTCGGCTTTTCAGTTTTCATTCCTGGGAACATGGACCAGGGTCAGTTTGTTGAAACTCCAGGTTGCCTCCCTTACCTTGGTCAAGAACTTGGTCAAGTGTGGGTTGCTTGCCTCGAAACTCCCGTTAACTTAGTTGACGATTAATTTAGAGTCGCTATAGACAACCAGTCGCCTGGTTGAGCACTCTTTGGCCAATCATAACCTAGCTAGTAGGGCTTCGTATTCGGTAATGTTGTTGGTGGCCGAAAAGTTGAGTCTAAGGGAGTACTTCACCTTAAAACTATCAGGGGTCTTCAGGACTACCCTGGCTTCGCTGCCTGAGTTTGTAGATGATCCATCTACATGGAGGACCCATTCCGACCCTCCCTCATGCTGTTCTGTATCCTCACTGGGTTATTCTTCTAAAATTGGGGTCGTAGTCTCGACGATGAAGTTGACCAGAGCCTGTCCTTTAATGGCAGGTTTGGGTCGAAACTCGATGTCAAACTCTCCCAATTCGATTGCCCATTTTACCAGCCGCCGAGAAACATCAGGTTTCTAGAGAATTCTCTTTAGAGGCTGGTCGGTGAGAACAATCACACGGTGCGCTTGAGAGTACAGCCTTAGTTTCTGGGCGGAGAATACGAGAGCTAAGGCTAACTTCTCCATGTGCGGGTAGCACGTCTTTGGGCCGGTTAGTGTTTTGCTTACGTAGTAGACTGGTCGCTGAGTGTCGGAGTTCTAGGATACGAGGATGGAGCTAAGGGACACCTGTGACATTGCAATGTAAAGGTACAGCTCCTCTCCGTCCTTGGGTGACGTTAGCAATGACGGGCTAGCCAGATATTGCTTCAACTCATTGGAGGCTGTCTAGAAAATTTTCATCTATTGGAAACCGTTTGATTTTGTCCCCCTCAGAGCCTTACAAAATGGCTGGTACTTATCACTAAACTTTGCTAAGAAGCGAGATAAGGCTGCCAATCGTCCGGTCTACCACTGGACATCCTTGATACTCCGTGGGGGAGCCATGTCCGTGAGGGCCTTAATCTTCTCTGGGTTTGCCTTGATCCCTCGTTGGGAGACGATAAAACCCAAGAACTTTCCTGAGGCCATTCCAAAGATGCACTTGGTCGGATTCAACTTAATTTGATGTGCGCGAAGCACTTCGAATGATTATGCCAAATCGCGAATATGGTCGTCGGTGGTCCTTCTCTTGATGAGCATGTCGTCGATGTACACTTTCGTATTGCGGCCGATCTATTTCTCGAACATTTTGTTCATGAGTCGCTGGTAGGTGGCTCCTGCGTTTTTCAGGCCTAAGGGCATTACCTTATAGTAATAAGTGCCCTAGTCCGTCACGAACGAGGTGTACTCCTCATCATCCGGATCTGGTTGTAGCCCGAGTATGCATCCATGAAGCTCAACAGCTTATGTCCGCACGTGAAATCTACCGGTAGGTCGATCATGGTCAGAGGAAAGCTGTCCTTCAGGCAAACTTTGTTAACATCGGCAAAGTTAACGTACATTTACCATTTTCCGTTGCTTTTGTTTACTAGGATGACGTTAGAGAGCCAGTCTCAGTATTGGACTTCTCTGATGAAACCGGTGTCCAGTAGTTTCCTTACTTCCTCCCGGATGTCGTCCAACTTTTCCACCGAGTAATTTCTCTGCTTCTACTTGACGGGTTTACGGTAGAGATCAAGGCTCAACTTGTGGACCATTACTCCTGCAGGAATCCCAAGCATGTTAGCGGGAGTCCATGTGAAGATTTCAGCGTTCTGTTGCAAGAATGCGATCAGCTCGTCGTGCAGTGTGCCGGTGAGTGAGCCGCCGATCTGCACGTACTTCTTTAGATCCTCGGGTATAGTGGGACCAGGTCGGTTGCCTCACCAGACTACGCCTGCTGCAGGGTTGTTTCGTCTCGATGGTTGAGTTCTCCTACAGTCCTAGTATTGCCGCTAGGAGCGATTTGGAACATATAATATGTCCGCCCAATGACCTGGTCACCCAACACTTCGCCCACACCATATACCATCGGGAATTTCATTTTAAGGTGTGGTATTAAAGTGACGGCTCCAAACGCCATTAGGGACGGTTGGCCTAGTATAGCATTGTATAAGTAGGGCAGGTTGACTACCAAGAAGGTAAGTGTACGACTTACCATTTTTGGGTATGTGCTCAGGGTGACGTCTAACTGGATCTTTCCTTTGACGGGCACTGGTTCGTTGTCAGGGCCATATAGCGGGCCTTTGGCAAGTTTTAATTAATTCTTTTTTAAACTAAGTTTAAAAAATACATCGAGGTAGAGTAAATTACATGAATTTCCATTGTCAATTAATACTCCTTTCAGTTGGTAGTCGATACTATCGTCCAAAAATAGTGTGGATACAATAAGGGGATCTGCATGGGGGAAATTATATGTGCTAAGTCACTATCACTAAAACCAATGACATTGTCAACGATGCGTTGCTTCTTCCTCCCAATTTGCCGCTCCTTGTCATCCAACGGGTTTTTGGCTAGTCAGGTGGTGATCATGTTGTCCACTCCCGCCGCAACCTGATTCCGTGGAGGGGAAGGCTCTGGTCCGTCTCCGCCTGCAGTGCCAGAGCTCTGGCCAGGGCTCTTAATGAACCTAGTGAGATAACCCCTCTGGATCAGTTCTTTTATCTCCAACTGGAGAGTCTTGTAGTCCTCTGTGGAGTGTCCGGGAGATCTATGGAAATCACAGTACTTAGCCGGATTTCCTCCCTTCGCCTTCTTAAGTGGTTTCGGCTACGTAAGGAATTTCTCTCCACGGATATGCATGAGGGCGTTTGAATGCGTGTCAGTTAAGGGTGTTAGGCTGATTGGCCCGTAGTCCTTGCACTCCGGTGGTCCGGTCCTGTGGTGCTTTCTGTGGGAGAGATTACCGCCGTTGAACTTCCTCTTTCCCTTTTTTGGGAATGAGCGAGGTTGTTCAGTCTGTTCGGGACGCTTAACCTCGTTGGCCTATTCTGTCAGCACGTAGACCCAGGTGATAGATTCCTCCTCCCGTAAGGTTTGTGGGTTCTTGTGTGTGAGGTTTCGAAATTAAGAACTCGATATTAATGAGGTAATTAGGATGATAATGATTTATATTAATCCTATGGAGGGATTAAGGTTTGGTATCGGAAGAAAAATCGGGAAAGAAATCGGGTCCGGGCTGCCGAAGCCCTGCCAGCAGGCTGGCGCCTGCTGGGCGCTCGAGCCGAGGCTCGAGCGGATGAACCAGAACCGGCCCGTGGCTGGCCGCTCGCCAGCCGCTCGCTGGGGCGCTCGAGCGGTGGCCGCCGTGGCCTGGCCGCTCGCTGGCCGCTCGAGAGCCGCTCGAGCGGCCCGCGTAGTATATATGCGCGCCGCGTCTTCTCTCTCCCTCATTTTTTCAGCAGCCGAGGGTTTTGAGGAGAGAGAGAGGGGCGCGCCTAGAGAGAGAAGAGAGGAGATCGAGCCCGGGAGTCCGATTCCGTCCGAGAGCCAGGTATAAAGGTGAAAGCACGCGTCGAGGCAAGTGTTC
>JAODPA010116475.1:0-29934 GCA_025585075.1 Nepenthes mirabilis
TATTTAAAAAAGAAAAGGAGTGACACCCAACCCGGGTCTCTGGCCTGTCCTGTTCTGTAATATGCATGAGTAGCATATATAGGGCCAGACTTAAGATTTTCGACCAACAAAGCTACCTGCAAAATTAATTTGGCATGGGTCTCATAACCGGCTATCAGCTTGTCTGTTTCCTTTCGGATTTCAACCAAAGCTCCCGGCTTCCAGTCACTTTGGGTTCAGTAATCAACCGCTATGAGTAAGAGCATTTGTCCCGCCCTTAGCTGGAGGGCGAAATGGGCTATGTATATCCGTCCCTGATTGAGCAAGAGAACATTTGGTGCGAAGTAGCTTCCACTCACTTTGGGTTCAGTAATCAACCGCTATGAGTCAGAGCATTTGTCCTGCCCTTAGCTGGAGGGCGAAATGGGCTATGTATATCCGTCCCTGATTGAGCAAGAGAACATTTGGTGCGAAGTAGGGTTCTCGGAGTTCAAGCCGTGTGGATGTTTGCATTTCTCTGACATTTTTCTATTTTGGACAGTTCGTCGTGCCCTTCCTCAAGGTAGCCCGACAGTAAACTTAACCTCGGTATTTTGTAGTCCAGTAATATTGTTTTAGCTTTCTTTGGTGAGTTGAGATCTCGCCAAGAGGAATGATTTTCCTTGTAGTGGTGTTAGACGACGCTTATGATGTGGTGATTCGATCATCCATTCACATTTACGGAATCTGAAGAAAAATAAAGAAGAGAAAACAAGATCAAATATGATCTTAGGTTTGCACAAGGTAGAAGAACAGAGACCAGGAAGCACGGAGGCTTTCCTCTCTTTTCTCTCGGTTACTTCTTACAGAGATAAATCTTGCACAACATGTACTTATACATGTAAGCTTGCATGGGAAGCCACTTAATTAAATAACAGAGTCAATAGCGGAACTAATTAACAGTTAGTAAAGCTTTTGACTATTTGACGGAATTAACAGCTGAGTTTCAACACTCCCCCTCAACACGATAAGTGCAAGTTATGCATACCCATCTTGTTGAGAAGAAAGTGGAATCTGGAAACTGCCAAGGCCTTAGTAAATGATGTCTGCAATCTGATGGATGGGAGGGACGTGGAGTTTCCATATGAGCCCTGCGTGAAGCTCTTCTCGAATTACATGACAATCTATCTCAATGTGTTTCGTTCTTTTATGGAAGACCGGATTAGAAGCAATATGTAATGCTGATTTGTTGTCACAAGACATTAAGGCATATTATGGACGAGCAACTGCCAAGTGATGTAAAAGCTTCTTCAACCAAGTAAGCTCATAACAAGTGGAAGCCATGGAGCTATATTCTGAATCAGCCGAAGATCGGGATACAGTGTTGTTAGTCGTCTTGTGTATTGGCATATTCCGTAACCGCGTGGGAGCGTTCGGTATTTGCAACATCATTTTTGCCTGGTGGAGCTTCGTCAGTTTCATGCCTGAAAGTCGTATGCGTCATATCCTCAGCGTTCTCGCCTCCCTATCTTCCGTTCCATCCTTCCCCAGGAGCTACGCCCGATTGGTGCCCGAGGCGCCAATAGGGTGCACTTCTCGGAACCGGAGGTATCACTGAGGTGCGTTTTCCAGAACCAGGGCACTCGATGGGCGCCCGATCCGAATTCGAGCGCTAGGGCACGAAATCACCTAACCCTATCCTGTGCAAGCGCGCGGCGGGCCTTTTGTGCCTAACGGATCTTTTATTTTTAAAACTATTTGGGCTCCTCTATATATATAACCATTTCTTCTTCATCTCTAAGTTTTTAGTAAAAGAAAATTAAGATACAAAAAGGCTACGTTCATTACTTTGTGCAAAGGTTTTGTGTCCACCAAAGAAAGTTTCACCATTTACATGTGTTAGTTTGCCAAAGCTTTCTCATCCTCTCATACTATTCGAATACACATTCGTTCTTGTCTACAATCCCTCGTGAGCGACGTGGGAGGCGTGGAAACTGAGTTCTAGTGGTTCATGAGAGAAGATCAACGTGAAGACCAGATGGCGACCGATTCCGTTGACGCGGGTAAATCCAAGAAGTTCTTTGATAGGGATCACAAGATGGAAATAAGTCGGCTACATTAGCATGTTTGTACCACTCGATCTGTAAGTTAATTTTCATAGTGGATATTTTCTCTAGCCGTTGGAGCCCGGAGGGTTTTTCTCAATTACCGTGAGTATCGAGTTTTTCCTTTGTTACCAAAAAGTGCCTCTTTTTACTATTGCCTTCATTGTCCTCTACTCTTTATGCATATTATTGTTGTTGGTATCTAGAGATAAATATTATTTACGTGTATTGAATATTTAATTTTTTGTATTACTTCCACTAAACTTATCAAGGGGTTGAAACCGTTGTATGTGTTAGGGCATATTGTGCCTTTCAAGTGTGTTGTTTCTTTGATTTCCAACATAAGTGAATCTCCAAGAAAGATGGTGAAACCAATGATAGATCTTCGTGTATCCAAACACGGAGCCAAGTCTGAACAATAGAAAAAACCTTCGAATGAAGTTGAGAAGAGGAAGGAAAGAACAATCCTTGCCTAGGAGTTCCTTTGATATACCAAAGGATATAACAAGCAGCATCAAGATGTGGTTGTTTGGGACTATCTAGAAATTGACTTAACAAATTTACTCTGTGTGTTTAATTTGGTCTTGAGATGGTCAAGTAAACTTCCCACGAGTCTTCTATTCTCTGGGAAATTAGGAAGGCACTCTGATGCGGAAAAGGGGAAAGTAGGCAAGGGGGAAGGAGAAGAAATTGAGATGAGGGGAAGAAACAACAAGAGGATCAGAGAAAAGAGAAGTAGAGATCAGGAGAGAGAGACGAGCATTATACTAACGATATCTCAAAATTAGAAAATAATATGACACTTTTTTAAAATAAAATAAACTAAAATCTCACCAAATAAAATCTCTCAAATAAAAATTTTCAAATAAAATCAAAATCAAATAAAATGAAATCTTTTCTAATCAAATTTCTTCTAATTTGAAATATCCACGATGTTTGCATCAATTCTCCCTAGATGGTTGGAACTTGATCCCGTCGAGTCAAAAGTTCTGTTGGCAATTCCCCAACCACAAGTTGAGTGGCTTGTAATCTGGAGTAAGAGCAATTGTAATAGTTCGATCAACTATTGTTGCATCCGAAAGAAGAACTGCCATTTCCGCCCCTTGGGCATCCTTGAAGGTGACATATGTAGTCTTGGAGTGCTCACTCTTACCAAACAATTCAGCATATTCTATATCCCCAAAAAAGGAGAAAAATTCTTTGATGTCTTGGTGTGATGCACATAGGGACAGATTGTAAAATTTTACAGTTCTTATCGACATGGAATCTGATCTTAAAGGAGAAGATCGAGAAGAGATAATACGATAATTTTAATGAGTGTTTAAATGAGAAGAAGAAGAAGGCGGTCTCTGAGATGGAATCAAGAAAGAGACGAAGAGAGAATGGGGGTGACAAATCTGGGAGAGAGGGTTCTTCAACACAATCAGGCCATTGACCAACTACAGGGTAGGCTTTTGATACCAAATTTAATGCAGGGAAGGGGAAAGTAGGAAAGGAGGAAGGAGAAGAAATTGAGAGGAGGAGAAGAAATAAGAGGAGGATCAAGGAGAAGAGAAGTAGAGATCGGGAGAGAGAGAAGATGATTATAACCACTCAAATAAAATCTCAAAATAAATATACAGAGAATATCCTTTTTAGGTCAAAATTAGAAAACAATATGACATGCTTTTCTAAAATAAAATAAAATATCACCAAATAAAGTCTTTCAATAAAATCTTTTAAACAAAATCAAATAAATGAAATCTTTTCTAACCAAAGAAAATCAAATTTCATCTAATTTGGAATGTCCACGATGTCCACATCATACTCCCCCTCAAATCAGCCGAGTTTCAATTTTGTATCATGTGAACTTTAGTGGGTCGGCTCCCAAGTTAACCAGCATCTTCAAGGATTCTAAAACATACTTCCTTTGACAGAGAGGCATTCCTTGTGCAGATCATGAAATCTCAAGTCAAGAAAGTATTTAAGAACTCCCAGAACATTAAGCCTGAATTTGCTATCAAGGATGAGCTTGAACTGTATGATGAATGAGGTATCATTATCTGCTAAAATTATGTCGTCAACATAGGTCAACATGGCTGTGAAATAGTTTCCATTCCTTCTGATAAACAATGAGTAATCAACCGTGGATTGTATAAATCCTTGTGTCAAAATAAAGGAGGATAACTTATGTAATTTGCACACTAGATATTCTTGTTGTTTCTGTGTATAACCGTGAGGGTGATACCCTTGGGGTAAAGTAATATATACTTCTCCATGGAGATCACCATGGAAAAAAGTATTGTTGACATCAAGTTGATGTAAATGCTAATGCTTAACAGAAGCAACTGCAAGTAAGGTTTTGATGGCGACGAGTTTTGCAACCTGTGAAAATGTATCTTGATTATCTAGGCCTCCTTATTGTATAAAGTCCTTTGCCACCAAGCAAGCCTTAAAATCTTTTTATAGCCCATCAGATTTTAATTTCCTTTTGAAGGTCCATTTATTTCCAACAGGTGTTTTGCTTTTAGGTTATGTAATAATTGTCCAAGTATAATTAGCAATAAAAGCATCAAGTTCTGATTGCATAGCATTACGCCAATCAGAGCGTCAGATAGCTTCCATATGGGACTTTGGTTCAGATTGAGAAGAAAGGGAAATGAGCTATGCCTGGTGTGAAATGGAAAACTTGTCACAAGAAAGAAAAGATGAAAGATCATGAAGTTTAACCGATGGTGAAGAGCCTGTACCCAAGTCAGATTGTGAAGGGGTCATTTATTGAGCCAAATTACAGTGAAAATTATCAAGAAGAGGGAATTTTTTTTATTCTAGATGATTTACAAGAGGGCCTAGCTATTTCAGTTCTGTTGGGACTTTAGAGTATGGTTTGCAGCAATCTCTTTAGAAATTCCTAGATTTCCAGGAGGAGAAACTAAAGGCAAAGGAGTTGTGTCAGTCTCTTTATGAATACCATGATTTTTTTGAGTAGTATGAGAAGTTTCATAAAGAGGGACATTTGAGTCTAACAAGAAGGAAGGAAGAACTTCAGAAGAGTAATGAAGCAGTGGCGAAAATTCACAAGCTGAGTGGAATGGGAAAATGTTTTCATGAACTTCACATCTCCAGACGAGAAAACTGCTGAGTTTGCAGGTCATATACTTTGTATGCTTTTACACCATAGGGATAGCCAAGAAATAAGCCTTGCTTGGCTCTAGGAACAAATTTTGACCGATTTCCTTTGAGGGTTGAACCATAACAAAGGCAACCAAAAACTCGAAGATGTGAATATGAGGGCTGTAAAGAGTGAAGGGCTTTGTAGGGTGACTTATCATGAACCTGAGGACTAGGAACTCTATTTATCAGGTACACTATTGTGAGAACACAATCACCCCAAAACTTGATAGGAAGCTTGGCCTGGAATCTCAAAGCTCTAGCAACATAGATAATATGTTGATGTTTGTGCTCAATTACTCCATTTTGTTGTGGGGTGTCAACACAAGTGAATTAATGAGTGATACCTTTAGATGCAATAAATGACTTCATATCGACTTCTAATCCATTGTCTGATCTAAGACATTTGACATAAGCATCAAAGTGATTCTCAACAACATTACAGAAAGCCTGAAGTAGAAGGCTGTTTTGGTATTTTGATTTCATTATGTACACCCAAGTGGCTTTGCTGAAATCATCCTCTATGGTGAGAAATATTTATACCCATCTCTTGAATAGTGGAGAAAGGGCCCGATATGTCACAATGAACAAGTTGGAAGGCATGAGTTGAAACATTATCACTAGCTGGAAAAGGCAATTGATGTTTTTTAGCTAAGGGACAAATTGCAGAATGCTTATTCTATGAATGAGAAATCACATCAGGCATTATTCTTGTTAAGACATCAATTCTGGGGGATGACAGATGTCCCAGCTTATAGTGCCAAAGATTGAAATCTTCTGGTTCTATGGCTCAGTTATTGATTGAAGGAATTGACCCATTTGGAGGAGAAAAAGAAGGATGACTTTGCTGATTCCCAATTGCAGCTTGGCTTAGTGCCGAAGGTAGTATAGAGCACCTTTAAGCATCCTCAATCCAATCATCCTCCATGTTTGCAGGTCTTGAATAGAACACAAATTGGACAAGAAAATCAGGCTACAATTGTGCAAAGAAACCAGCTTGCTGGTAGAAATTAGGTTAATCTCAAATGAGGGAATACATGAAACATTAGTTATCGTCAATTTGTCATATATTTTGACACTGCCTGTGTGTGACTGGATCTGATATGCCGTTGGGAGACTTGACAAATTTGCTAGCAGTAGTGAAAGAGGAAGTGAAATAGGAAGTGGAGTAGACAATGTGATTGGCAGCCCTAGTGTCTATGATCCATGGGATAGAAGTTTGGCTTTGATCAGAATTATTTGTAACACGTGGAAATACCTGAGCATGCAAAGGGTGGAAAATGATTTGAAGGACCATTTGAAGCCTGAATGGCATGAGCTTGACTTGATGAAACTGGTGGTGATTGCTGTACTGCGTTGGCAACATGTTCCTTTTCAAGTTGCAATTTGATGAAAGCAAGAAGCTAATTACCGTGTTCTGGAGAAAGTGTAACAGGAGCAGCCTTGCAGTCTTGATTCATTTGCATAACAGAAGAGCCCTTTCCTGCTAATGTGAAGCATTTCCTGATATTCCTCTAGTGAACTTGAAACCAGTTGGAAATCCATGAAGGTTGTAACATTTTCCCTTGAGTGGCCAGACATGCCACAATGACTTTAGATTGGTTGATCTTTCCTATTCCCTTGAACATAATTCTTGAATTATTATGGTGGAAAGTTTTACTGGCAAAGGCAGTAGCGTTAAGGGTTGGTTGTGAAGCAGATGCAAATTCTGTCTGTCTTTCCTCGTGTAAAACCAGAGAGAATACCTTGTTTACAGGTGGCATGGGATCCATCAAGAGAATCTGGCTCTTAATTTGTGAATACGCATCATCAAGACCCATTAAAAACTTCATGATATAATCTTGAGATTGATATTGGGTGGTTATTTTTAAAGAACCACATGAACAGATCACACTTTGTGTAAGATTGTTCGAAAGTGAGTTGAGGATCCATAAAGAAACTATGTCATTGCACCTTTTCCATGGTCCATATAAGGGATCAGATCGGTCTGGTGGTGGATCAATAGTTCTATCCACAAATCTAGCTTTATTCTCGGCATTCATCATAGATCTACTCTAAGACAAATTGTTCTGTTTAGTTAGTGCTTGAGATGTCAACGGGGTACCTAGATTGTCACTATGGTGAAAGGAAGTAGGGGTTGAAGGGTCACAACCACATTTCAAAATGCAGGGATGGGAGAAAAAAGGTTTCCAGTTCTTCCTGTGCCTTTATTAGCAGCCATGGTGGAAGGTTCCTTCTCTGATACCATGAATGAAAAATAAAGAGAAAACAAGATCAAATATGATCTTAGGTTTGCACAAGCTAGAAGAATAGAGAGACCAGGAAGCACAGAAGCTTTGTGTAGAATTGAATGATGGAGGAAGTTCTCCTTTTTTATCTTGGTTATATCTGACATAGAAAAATCTTACACAACATGTACTTATACAGCCCTGTATGTGTAGCTTGCACAGGAAGGCACTTAACTAAATAACAAAATCAATAACAGAACTAACAGTTGACCAAGCTATTAATTATCTAACATAATTAACAACTTAGTTTCAACAGAATTGAGTACATTATCCATTCACACTGCTCATTCATCATTCACATTTATGGGATCATGTGAAAATGGATATATGATGGCATGCTATCCAGGAGTATTAAAAGGTTTGGCCAAATGATCTAGGTTTGGCCAAATCAATAACTTCCAATGTTTCCAAAAATTTGCTAGTAAAGATCTAGGTTTGGCCAAATGATGTATTTTGAGATAGTTTCTGAAATATAGATGCTTTTGGTAGACAACAACATTATCTTCACTTCAGGCTTTTGTGGGTGTCTTTTTCCTAGCCGTGACAGTATAAATTTGCACAATTTTGGGATTATTTGTGATGTTTGGGATATTCTTCCCTGCAGTTTAGCGTTCTGCAGTTGCTCTGCAATAGTTGCTTAGTTTTTTTTTCCCTTTCTGTGCTCTGCATCTTCATCCATATTCTATGAGAATTATTATTTTGATTGTGAAGCATCTCATGGAACTGGTCTGATTTGGAAGTCAGTATTTTTCTAAGAAGTACATGTGCCCCACCTTCCAAAATTAGAGGAAGGGGGGAAGAGATATTAGGTTACTGGGCAGAAGCTATGATTGACATATGACTATGTAATACTGATGTCAACTCTTATTCCTATGGTTTCCTTATATGTGACAAAATTGGTGATCAGGCCCTTTCATTTCAATGTAAGTATAGATTGTGTGTGTTTCAGTCTATCCTGTATAAGCTGATTAAATGTTGTCTCATGTAGTGTGCAGCTCTTGTGTTAAATGCTTCTTGCTGATTTCGGTACACTCTGGGCTTGAAAAAGGAAGAGGAGAAGAAAGAAATAGCAAGAAAGATCAGCACACATGTGCAAGTCATTCAAGTATGTTATTACATAATTTTGATATTCATTTATTTCAAGCTTGTTCCTTTATTATTCAATCATCATTTACTATGGTGTTAGACAGCTCATCTTTTCAAGGAAGCTAGAGAGAAAATGGCAGGCAATGTTCTCCTGAACTTCTTTTGATGAATATATCAAACTGTCTTATTGTCTCTGAAAAGGAGAATAACCCGTGTTTCAACACTGTTATACTGTTTTGAGGATCATATCACATTTTCTAGTGGTTCTTACTCACCCCTCATTTTTCTGTCCGTACTTTACCCCTTTATGGCATTGCTGTTGAAATGGGTTGGGAAAAAGTTATAAATTGTGGTTCCTTAAAAGTTGATTCTGAGTTTTCTGTTAGTTATTCTGATTTTCTTGAACAAGTTTCAATTCAGGCCCACCTTTTAATAGAAGTTACAGATTATATCTTTTACCCAAAGCCCTTTTCAAAATTAATCCCAAACAGAGAGTCAGTCATATTCCATGTTACATGTTATGTTTGTGTGCTTCAGTAAAATGTTATGCCTGGATGACATATGTTGTATTGTGTCGCAAACAGCATTTTTTGACTGATGGACTTCGTGTTGTCTCATTATTTTCACATTGCTGAGAAAACTTCTATGCTTTTCTGTCTTTGTAACTCAAAAAATTCCATCTGCTCCAACAGGCGATTATGGATTTGGACAAGAGGACCTTGTTTGTATGTCCAGGGAGCATGATCTTTCTCCTCTCCAGCAATTTGGTGGGGTGAGTCCTATATGCAGTGGATCTTTCTGGTTTTGGTAGATTTTTTTTTGTTTGAAATATATCTTGTGTGTTCTATCTGAAGGCTTTTTACACACTTTTTTGTTTTTTTTAATTTCAGGTTGTTGCGTTATCAGAAAAACTTGAAACAAATATAGAAAAGGGAATTTTAGGGGATGATGAGGATATATAGAAAAGGAAGAGTGCATTTGGATCAAACGCATATCCTATGAAGAAAGGACATAGTTTTTGGGTATGTTTATGAGAATTATTACTCAGCAATCATTTCTTATTTATAAAGGCAGTCTGTTGATTCCTCTAATCATATGGCTACTTGTTTATGTATTTACTTTAAATACAGAGATTCCTTTGGTAAGCTTGGCAAGATTTAACCCTGTTTATATTGATGGTAGCTGCTGCGGCTTCTTTGGCTCTAGGCACCAAATCAAGGGTGGGCTTGAACGTAGCATTATTGAATCATAAGAGCATTCTAGGCATTTGGTAGACTATGATGTGTGCATGTATGTCTCTACATCTGAATTCATGCATATGTTGCCATTTGTTATCTTTATCTTTGTGGGGATTCAAACTAGATAAGGGAACAATGTAAAGGAGGATTTGTTTAAGTAAAGATGTATGTTAGATCCCAATAAGCTTAGTCTATCCAAAGAGTTCATAATATTGTGCGATTTATCTCTCTTTTTTGCATAACATGCAAGGTGGAGTTTTCGACTGCTGTTTGCTATCCTTAAAATATAGAAATACCTTTGAATACTGGAAAATAGTTCATCTTTAACAATTTGAATGGTGGTTAGTTTTGTAGATATGAGTAATTTATTAACTAATAGTTCTGTTTGACTCTGATACTATGGCATATAAGATTTTCATTACCTTCCATCTGTGTAGGGCATCAAAGAAGGATGGCATGATGGGGGGGCCATTGCCTTTGTGGTCATCCTTGTCATCATTACATGTACTGAAATTGTGATGGACTGCTAGCAGAAAGGCACATGAGAGCTTTGCATTGTAGCAGCCTGCCTAGGAAGCATAGATTCTAATAGAATAACCAACGTAAAAATAAGCTATTATAAATAAATTATGCTATAACATACCTCACATACTGAGAAAAAAAATAAGATAATGGGGACTTAGATATCTAATTATTTCTAAGCTACTAAATCATTCCAATTGCTTTTAGTTTATATAGAGAATTATTCTAAAAATTACATAATATCCCAAAATGTCCAAAACATGTGAGAGTCAAAAAAGAAAATGATAAAACATTCCGTCACATGTCAGAGGGTGTTGGTGTCCAACACTCTAGCTCGGGAGAAATGTTAGTGCTTCTTTGCTACAATTGAGTTGTCCAATTTCGTGTTTGATTATTGTTAACTTGGAATATGACATTCAATGTTTCCATAATGCATTAATAAATGATGTACATATTACTAGTGAATGGTCCTCATTTACTCTGTTTCCTTCCTTGCTGATTCCAAGTGCTAGCAATAAGTCCTCACTCAAGAATCTGGGCTTTACTAAGTGAAGATTGTCTCTGATATATGTACTTTTTCTTTTGTCATTCCATTCAATAGCCACAAGTGATTATAAGCAATCTCTTCAGTTCCAAAGCTTGAATGAGGGGAAGCAGAATATCCTTTTAGAGGTATTCTTTATCATAGTAATGATTCCATTCGCTTGTCCATGTATACTACAGAGTACAGACATTAAGGCTCCAAATTTCTATTAAGCTTGGTACAGTTGTGCTTAATGGCACCCATGGACAGGTTTTTAGAGGAAGAAGAAGAGAGGTATTGATATTTGATATAGCTGTTGGCCTCTCAAAATTGGTGATCAGGTGAGTATGATCGGTTTTTCTCTCTATTTGAATTCATTGTGATACTGTATCTGTGCATTTGTTTGTATCAAAAGAGACTTCATGCTTAGATCCCTGCTGATGGATTTCCAATATCTGGTGCTCTTGCAATTGACTAGTCCAGAATGAATGGAGAGAGCAAAATTGTGAGCTTCTTTACATGGTTCTTTTCAGTAATTTCCATGCGCATCCATTAAGTAGATTACTATACTTTGCTCATGTATTGAGTGGGGTTTGCTGCAAATCCACAAAGATTCATTCTAAGGCTCCATTTCTAATGTCTGGCTGCAAAGTAGCAGATGTTTATGGAACTATGCTGGTAAAAATTGACCTCCCTGTCCCTTGTTGGAAGGGATCTTTTGCCGTGCAGCTTTATATAGGGAGAGTTGTTGGGCTTAGTTTGTTGCTTGCTTGCATATAAGAAGCTTAAGGAGTTCAGACGGTTTCTAGTTGTATTTAAGATGATTTGAACATTAATGCTTAAGTTGTGGAGGATATGAACTTTTTCCAAATCACTGTTCTTGAAGCCTGAAAATGCTGCTTTGATCTCTTACTTTTTTAAAGTAGTTTTTGTATAAGCATATTTTTATCAGCTGGAAACTGATTTTTTAGGAAACAACTATAGCTGTCGTCTATTAAGGTTAATGTCATGGTATGTGTAGGAAATCCTGTTTAGGTGTTTGAATTGCTATCCTTGTGTGAAAGCATTTGTCCGGCACTTTATTTAATAGAGTTGGTATACAGTTTAGTGAGGAATTAAAAGGAGATACCAGTGCACTACTAATTAGTCTGATTTTCTGTAGTGTGATTTACACATTACCCTGTCACCTGATGTTTTAGTTAGTCTGAGATCGCCATGGAGAAGTATGTTTCGACGTCTATTTGATGAAGTAACCGCCTGAGTGATGTAGCAATGGAAATAATTATTCGGATAGTAGTCATTTTTGCAGCTAGAGTAAACGTCTCCTCATAGTCTACTCTATATTCTTGTAGGTTAACCAAGGCAACCGATCGTGCCTTATAATGATCTAAAATGTCGTCAGAACATAGTTTAATTGAATAAACAGATTTACACCCAATGGGCTTCACATGAGAATGACAATGAACAACATCCCATGTATTATTAGACTGAAATGCCAGAAGTTCTTCTTGCATTGCCTCGCACCTACATTCATGTTTAATAGTTTCAGATTACCATGACAAATAGAAATAGAAGTCAATGTAATTTGAGGTGAAGAAGCAGAAAAACTATACTAATTCAGAAGTCAAGAGACTCTAGTAGAGTGTTGTGGAGTAGAGTCAAAGGATATATCTTCCAAGGGTGACACATTGGGTGTTGGTTCAGGTAGCGGATTAGACCTAAGAAGTGGCAATTGGATGTCTTCGTTGATACACAAGTTCAGGTTCAAATCATTTAGGAGTAGGAGTGTCATCAACAAATCGAGGGAGAGAATGTAGCTCAGGTAATGATTCAGCATAAGTTGAGAAGAATGATTGATTTTCAAATAATATAAGATGTCATGAAAAAAAAAATCTTTTCATATAAGGATTGTAGTAAGCATAGCCCTCATGTGACGTGTTGTACTTATGCCCCATGAATGCACATTTAATAGATTGAGCAAGAAGTTTGTGTCATTCATGGGATGGCAGGTACACAAAGCAAATACAGCCAAATGTATGTAGATCAAGATAACGAGGATTCAAAGTACATGATAGTAATCGGTTAATTAAATAAATTATCATAGGCAATGTTTCAACCTAAAATTTGGATGGAATAAAAGATCCAAGAAATAATGTCTGGGCAAAATCAAGAATGTGACAATTTTTTTGTTTATCAACCTCGTTTTGCTGAGGTTTATATGGACAAGAGTGTTAGAAAATTATTCCCTTTTGTTTAAGAAAATTGTGAAATTCATAAGATATATATTCATCACCAGAATTTGACCTTAACATTTTAGTGTCTAACAAAGTTTTATTTTTTATGTAGGTCATATATATTTGAAAGATAGAAATGCCTTTGATTTTGTACAAAGAAAATATATTCATGTATACTTGTTATAATTATCTATGAATGTAACAAAATATTTATAATTTGTAGAAGAGATAGCAAGAGCAATACCCCAAACATCACTATGGATCACTTCAAAACAATGTTTAGTATAGCAATGTGAGAGAGAAGTTGAAGAGACTTACTCTTTCAAAGCTTGCAAGTGAAGCAATCAAAAGACTTGGTGAGAAATTGATCTTTTTTGCCTAACACAAAATTCAAAAGATGAGAAAAAATAACAAAATTAGGATGATCAGAATGTTTGTGTCATATTTGATTCATATTGTTTATAGTAGTTGTAATCCTCGATTTTTGTCCGATTTAATTAATATTATTAGTTTAGTTTGGGTTAAATTACATATATAGAAAATAATTGTGTAATGCGGAATTTGAAGGATATTCGGAATAAAGAAACAGATTGGCGCCTGAGACACGCCTAACGCGAGCTTGAGCACGGATTATCATGTGGGCGCGTCCAATGAGTGCCTAAGGGACACTCGAGTGCGGATTTTAGTATGCAAGTACTCGAGGTGCGCCAGAGGCGGCGCTCATGTGCAAGAGGGGTTTGGTGCGCCTGACGTGGCCTTAAGCAGCGCTTGTATGTTGATTCAGTTATATAAGGATTGGCACACACTGTTCAGTCTTTTTGAGCTAAAAAGAAGAGAAAGGAGAGAGAAATAGGAGAGGAAGTAAGAGAGAGGAGTAAGGTGATTTCAAAATATCCTTTTGTCAGATCCATTTAGTTAGAAATTGAAGTAAATATCCTTACTCCCTATTCTTAGTCTATTTCCATTTCCAGTTGTTTTTGCTTACGTTTGGTGGATTTAATGTACATCATGTTATTTTACTCATCCTATTTGATTGTTTTGTGCTTACATGTCCCTTTTATTGGTTGTTTTGGGGTTTTGCTTCGGTTTGTTATTATTTAAGGATTTTGTTTATCTTGTGAAAAATGGGCAAATGTTTCAAGTTACTATATTTATATATAAGTATATTTGTAAAGAAAAAAAAAATCACGAAAACTTGTATATGGGCTATGCATGTGGTATCCATGCATTGTGCTTCGAGTCGAAATCTATTTTCGTTATGTGATTCAATATGTGACTTTTTCCAATAGGAAGTTTTGCGATTAACCTTTCTGAGTAGAAGCTTTGACTTTTTCCTCCAGATAGGAAAAGTTTTGTGATTTGTAATATAGAGACCTTTCCCAATTTGTGTTTTTATGATAACCATCGTAAGGAATTGAACAGAACTAGTATATTCGAATGTCTTAATATATTAGACAAATTTGATGAGTGCACCTATTCTACAGATGACAAAAGATAGTGGCTTCGTTCCTGTCTATAGGAGAGTATGTAGATGGCCCTGCCTACGAGTCAAAATAGTAATAATATGTCCTAAGGTTACCGGGAGTAGGAATAACCCTTCCTTAAGTTAGTCTTTCGGTCTTTGGTTCTCCGATTTGTGTATATTTTATATTTTTGATGTATTTTACCTGCATTGATTTGTATTTGAGACTTTAATTGAGATTCTCAGGTTTTGTTCACAGTTGGGATTTGGTTGGTTTCATACATTGAAAATTTTGGTTTCGTTTTGTATTATACTTTTGAGTACGAGACCACATTCGGGCTTTCGTTGGTCTGATTCATCGAACATTTTGATTTCGGATTTTTATGGGTGTTTCATTTATTATATATAGATACTTGTTGAGCATTCGGCTCACGTTTTTATTTTCTTTTATCCATTTAGATTAGTGGGCTTTGGATACATTGAATGGAGTCCATATGCAGATTGGATTGAAGTCTCGCTTATATTTGGTAAGTTTTAGTTTTGTGTCCGGATTGTATTCATAACAGGCGCATTTTGTTATTGTTTGGGGTGGCGAATAGAATGTTAATAGTATGTTGTATCTTTAAAGAGATGGTGGTCGGATTATTTTATTGATTGATTATTTAACATTTGGTTTGTTATAGTTTGGTGATTTTGTTGGTCACTTATTCCTTACGATATTTTGGAGCAAATCATAATTGTTTATTTGCCCAAAATAGGAGTTTGGAGAAATTCTGTGAATGAATAATAGTATTATTATTTATTATCTTGGTTATGGTCGGATTGTTGGATTAGTCGTCAAGCCATGCTTGGATTTAGAGTTCATTTTGATTATTATTTTATATTTGAAATTTAATTTTATGAGTCATAATTATTCTGGATTATTATTAGAACCTGCTTTGGTTTGGGGTCGTAAAAGTAGTTATACAAGCTAAGGAAACTCAATGAGGAATGGAAAAATTAAGAGGAAATAGTCGTCTAACTTTAAGCCCTTTCATGAGGATCTTTCTTGACACTTGATCCCACACAAAACAGTCATCATGAGAAAATTGAGCATCATATTTATTATCAACTAATTGTCCCACAGAAATGAAATTAGTAGAATGCTTGGGAGATACAAACATACCATTCACTGAGGAGTTAATATCACCAATCGCGTGAATAAGCAATTAACTACCGTTAGCAATCTAAATGTAGGAATGATACTTCTTTCATATTGTTTATAGTAGTAGTACAAGCTAAGGAAAGACGATGAGGAATGGAAAATTTGAGAGGAAACAATCGTCCAACTTTAGGTCCTTTCACGAGGATCTTCCCCATCACTTGATTCTGCATTAGACAGCACTCACGAGAAAATCAAATGTCATATTTATTATCAACTAATTGTCCCAAAGAAATGAGATTCGTAATTAACTACCATTAGCAATCTAAATGTAGGAATATGATATAGCCTAACATTGTAAAGTATATCGGAGGAATTAGTCATATTATTATATGCAACAGAGTCAACAATCTAAGATAAAGATGGTAGTATACCTTTACCTTAAAGTCCCAAGGATGAGAATGCTGTAATAATAATTAGCCGACCCATTTTTGGAGTGAGGATAAACTACCCTGCTGTTGTAAAATATCCTACAAAAGAAGAAGCAATTGAAGCCTGATAGGCATTATATTGGTTTTTCTGTGGACAACTAGGGCCTGCCTTGATGATATATCCATGCTTCTTGCAGTAGTTGCAAATTTTTCTTCCACAGTTAGTAGTAATATGCCCATATTCCTTACAAATGTAACATTGCACTGTCCTCATATATCTATCCTTACCTTTATCATGTGCAGCATATGCAACTACATTAGGAGATATTTTTTCTAGCTAGAAAATAACCCATGTTGCAAGACGACGTTCTTCATGAAGTAACTCCCCATAGGTCTTTTCCCATGACAAATAAATGAAATCAAAAATCCCACATAGAACATTTTTTTCCAATGAAGTTTTCACTAAACAAATCTAATTATTCATTGTCATTAGTCTAAAGAAATGCCTACGAGTTTAAATCAATGCTAGGAAAAAAGTTAATTGGAGAAGCCCCAATGTGTGAGAGAGCACCTACGCTTTAATATGATTCTATGCCTTGAACCAACTAGAAACAGAAGTCTAGTTCCATGAAGTGAACCAGCAAAGTCCCTAGAGCCAGAAAATCAGCAATTTCAATAAATTTTGAACCCACGGAAATCCAGGGAAGTCCCTGAAACCAGCAAAGTTCCTGCTTCCTATGCCAAAAAATTCCAGAGAACCTACGAAATGTCGAAGCCATAAGAACGTGAAGTATCCTACGATTTTGAACCACCACCGGGGGACCACCACCACCAAAACAAAAGGTAAAGACTAGAGGACCAGGGTTTTTGTCTGTGATACCATGTCAAAGGTTTAAGTTGAATTGCATCCCTCACATTGTGAAAGTTTCTTTCATTAAATGGAGCAATTGTATTAATTACAAGGATGAAAATTAGCCAATTACATCATTCTAAATAGAGAAAATATTAATACAATATATTATAAGGATCATGTCATAATTAAGTGTAGCGTGATTTGTGGACAAATTATTGCTTGTCATTAACAAGTACGCATGCTCTGCATGACCTAGTTGGCTTATCATTAAGCCGGCGGCAATTAAATGTCAGATCTCATCTAACTTATTAGAACACCTAATCATGGTAGAATTAACCATTTATAATGACTAATTAAATGCTTTCTCAAATCATGAGTGACATCTAGTAACCTGTTATGGCTACCTAAATTATTGAAACTAGCATAATGTATTTGTTCATGAGAGTTACCATGCAATATAATCTTTCTATCATACTGTGCTTCAAACTAATCTTAGGGTATCAAAGTATTATGAACCCTAAATTATTTGTCCATATGGATCCTGACTTCAAATAGATGGAATCACATCCCACTTTGACCAGAAATAGTTTGATCATTATTTGATCAACTACATAGGGCATCATCTCCTTCTTCTTACCGGGAGTGTTTGATCATTTATTGATCACTCACCTCCTTCCATAATACTTCACATTGTGCTCAGTGACTATTATCATGCATCCAGTTCCTAGACGCAAATTAGTATTATCAAATACAATAACCCATACGAGGTTACTTTGGCAGTATTATGTTTAACCATTGGTTTTGTAGCTATTATGTCAAAAGTCTTTTGTCATGCAAGAAATGTTCCACACTAGAGTTCCTCAGTCAAGTCACATTCAATGAAGGCATTTTCCAACGAGCACCTTTACATCTGTCTCAACTAAACTAGTGACTAAAAGCATGTATAAACCTAGTTAACAAGTTGGCATAATGTGCATTGATCTATCTAGTTCACATTATCCCTTCTTAGTAATCCTGTGAACATGAATACTTAAAAACAGAGCTTACAAGCAATTTAGAGCTCAACAACATGATCTCAAAACTAATTGCATTGCCCTTTGTACGGATTTTACCATGCAAGCATATAACATTCAAACAATACATGCTAATAAATGTTGTATGTGATAAGGTTGATAATCATTGAATAAGAATGTGTTAAAGGTGGTTACCCTTCACACCTAGGTCAATTGGCTTGTAGGGCACAGTACTTAACAAAAAGTTGTGATATTTCCTTTCTTTAAATGATATTTTTCTTGTTATTGGCATCTACAAAAGGTTTTATTCAATTACTTGATGCTCATCAACGGTCGTGAAGGTTTTTTGGATATGCAGGTGGCATTTTTCAAAAGTCGATTGAAGAGATGAATGCAGAGAGTTTGCATTGTGTTGCCATTGCTTATCGACCATACGAGTTGGAGAAAGTTCCTACTTGTGATTAGCAACTCACAGAGTGGGGCCTGCTAGAGGATGGGCTCATTTTACTGGCCATTGTTGGCATAAAGGTGCTCTGTCTACATCATTTTCTGAAACCTTGTTCAATAGTTATGAGGCCATCTGCTATTTGTGTTGCAAATCGGCAGTTCTCCAAGACCTGTGTAGTCAATGCATTGATTAGATTAGGATTAATCAATAGTTTGTCTTTTAGCTTTGATCTTTGAATAAGAAAAAGAGTGGATTTGTAGGTTCCCAAAGGAACTGGCTTATTTGAAAAAAAAACCTTATTTCTTTTTTCAAATATATCCAGAAAAAGCAATCCATAGATCCGGAGATTTTCCATATAAGTCAACTTTTTGAATTGTTGCTGAATCCACGGGCAAGCAAGTAACAATTTGGCAAACTGAAATATCTTAATAGTCATAGGAAAATAAAGCAAAAGTAATTCTCGTAGTAGCAGTGAGCGACATAGGAGCAGCTTAAACCGTGAAAATGGGGTTGTGGAAGAGTAATACAAGCATCGTGTTGCTAGGTGAAGCGATGGAGCGCCGCACCTAGATAGAGATTGTCTAATAGCTGAAAGCATCACTAATTTACGATCTAATCCGAGTAGCATGGTGCACGTAAAATCCCATGTGAATTAGCAATGATTACTTTACAAGGCTAAATACTTATAGGTGACAGATAGCGAAGCAGTATCGTAGGGGAATAGTGAAAAGTACCCCCATTGGGGAATGAAATAGAACATAAAATTGAAAGCTCTCAAGCAGTGGGAGCAACACACGGAATTTGACTAAGTGCCTGTTAAAGAATGAGCCAATGACTCATAGGCAGTGGCTGCCCTAACGAAATGAGTCATCATAGGCCAATTGTCAGAGCTTATGAACCCGTACTTGGTTGATTAGTTTATGTCCAATATGAAGCTTATAAATCGTTGATCTTTTGAATGGGTTCATTCAGTAATTTGTGACCATTTTTCGCTAACGTTGCATGTCTAGTGGGATAGAATGCAGCTTTTGCTAATAAGCTGTTGAAAGTGAATATTTGGATGCTAAGTTTGTGCTGATAGTCAATTGATTTATTGATAACACTTACCCTAAAGGATTCTGTTCATAAAACATAAAAAGAAACTGTTTAGACCCGTTCAGCATTTTAAAGCTAGAGTAGCAAGGTAGGCTGGAGGGTTTGGACATCCAAATTACCAGTAAGAAAATACGAACTCAATGTAAATATTGAAATTCATCTACTTGGGCAGAAAAAAAAAGGTGGTGATGGAAAATAGGGTTGCAGTAAGCCTGTGAAGAAGTTGCTTAGACATGATTGTAAAGCGATGGACATTGATGTCTTGGCAATAATGTACCCAATCCAGTGACTGAAACCTAAGAAATTAGGGCAAGTTTCTGGTAAAAATATGTTTGCAAAACATGAAAAATAAGTAGAGAAACCCAATGCAATATGGTCATAGTTTTCTAGTAAAAATAATAATGAAATCTTGTATTTAGGAAGAAGTGCTACCTAGTGCATAAAACTTCTGCATTAAAAGGGTTTTGGGAGAGGCTGAGTGTAGACATTCTGGTTTTTCTCTTCCTCCTTCCTCGATCTACTTCTCTCCCCTCTGTTACCCAAATCTTTCTTCTTCCTCCACCAGAATTCCCCTCTCCGCTCACTCCAGTCGTCACCGACGATGACTTCGCCAGCCATTGCCGAGACGCACGCATCACTGAGTGTAGACATTGCAGTATAGATGGTGTTTTTCTTATTTTATGTTGTGACCAATGGGTAACGGATAAGCTAATAAAATATTGGCTAGTAAGTACCAATGCAAGCAGAGATATGGAATAATCATGACTAAAATATCCCAAAATAGAGGAGCTTTCAATTTATATTGATCTTGAAATGCAGAGACAGCCATAAAGTGACTCAGAAACAATAATGAGAACAATTTCATGATAGTGAATTCCTCCAATCTTTCTGATCATTTGATAATGGACTCCTAACATTCTGATTTCCAGGAACTACAAATAGGAAAATAAATATTTTTATCACAGTGATCTCGGGAACTGCAATGTCCTTGAAGAACACAATATTCATCACTGATGCAATTGGTCATGCAACCGCAACTACACTGGTTCAAAACAGCCAAATGATTACCTCTATGGCTATTCAGATTTTCTCATATCTTATGTCCTTCTTCTTACATGTACTTTGAGAATTCCATTATTGACTGATAACTTTAGATGATAAAAATGCATTTTTTGTAGCTCTTTTACTTGTACCAGGGTCAATCTTGGCTGCAAGATTCATTTTATCTAAACTATTCAGTTTATGCACCCTTTCTTGGACAGTTGATGTATGTTTTTGCCAATTTACAAAAGTGCAAGGGAGTGTTAATGATCCTGGACAAAGTGTTCCAGGATCATCCTAAAAAAGTGTATCGTGTTTAATAATTGCCAGTTCAAGTGCACGTGCCAATTTAAAGAGATTTTTATGCTGTTAATTTTTGAAAATGTTTATCCATTTTTCTTGGGATATTCTTAGTAAAATTATTTCCCATAATTGTAATAATATATTCTTGTAGGATCCTTGTCGACCAGCCATAAGAGATGCAATTAGGTTATGCGCCAGTGCGGATGTTAAGGTATTCCCTTTTCATCATTACCTTTCACTTTGTTTATAGTAAGTAATAAGCCTAGGTGACTTGATTCTGTTGCTGCTTTTTTTTTTTTTTTTTTGTCCCATATTTAAACCTTTTGGCATGTTTGCCGCTAATAACAAATGTGGCAGAAGGATGATCTTTGCTCATGTGCAACAGCATGACCTCTTCATGTCCATGAAATCTGGAAGGGTTTTTTTTTTTTTTAATTAAACATATGATGTAAGTGCGAATTGCCTATATTCACATGAAATCCTAAGCTAGAATCTTTTGCTAGTTCCCTATTCTTCATCCTTTTCTCAAATTTAGTTTCTTGCAGCCTTAACCATGTATGCCCTGTTCTGCCCTTGTTTTATTTTTGTGGTCAAAGTGAGCATGGATCAAAATATGGTCCTTTGATGTGTTCTCTCTCCACCAACTCTCAACTGAGTCCTATTACTACATGTCACACCAATCAGTTGGGTGATTGGGCCTCAATGAGATTGTTAAATTTGGGATAATGCTATATTCTGCAATCTTCAACCTTGCATATAGTTTGTAAAGCCAAGGACTCATGGTTCAAATTCAAAAACAAAATCAGAAAAATCAAAAAAGGTGATTCCTTATAAAAATTATCCTACTTACAGAAAGTATAACTCTCGTTCTCACTAGATGATCCGGTTTATGCCCCTTTCTGCATGTTGCAAGCTGGGGTAAATATGTATGTTTTGCAATGCTATGTGGACATGCAATCAAGTTTTGCATGAAGTTGCATGGAAAAAGCCAAATTAGTAAAATTAATGAGGATGGATGTATGAATATTATGATATGTCTATAGTTAAAGATAATGAAAAATGAGAAAAACATATGTTCAATACTCCAATTTTTATCCTATCTTCTGTCTTATGATTTTTGATGAATTTCTGCCTGCTGGTTTGTCATGTTTCTCTAAAATACACCATATCGTAGCTTTAGTAATGAATTAGGTACCATCCCCTAATCTTATAGTTCTTTGTGTACATGCACATACACCATTGTTTTGCGCATTCATACAGATATATGTGTGCACAAACTTATGACTCTGTTAACAAATTATGTTAGTTAAATAAAAAAGATGTCTCATTAACATAACTTGTATGTCTCATTGCACAGTTACGCATGGTCACAGGTAATAATCTTCAAACTGCAAAAGCAATAGCTTTGGAATGTGGCATACTAGCTTCAGATGCTAGCGAACCAAACATAATTGAGGGAACAGCATTCCGTGCAATAAGGGCAGAGGCAAGAGATTGCAGAAAGGGTTTTTTCTTCTGTACATCAAGCACTTGTACATCAAAAATTTATGTACGATTATAAAGGTTACTATTCTGGGTAAGCGAAGCAATCATGTTTGATGTACAAGTCATGGGAAGATTGTCTCCAAATGATAAGCTTCTGCTTGTCCAAGCACTTAAAAAAGGGGATCATGGTGTTGCTGTAACTGGATATGGCACTAATGATGCTCCTGCACTTCATGAGGTTTGGTGAAATTTAATATTTGTCGATTGATGAAAACCTAAGAATGACCTTGGTATCTATGGGGATAATTTAGGCTCCACTGCATTTAGTAAATTGTAGGAGTGATCTAATACTTGCTCTTCATTTAATCTCTTCATATGGGTAGATCTGAAGGTACACACACGCCCCCAAAAAAGGTGGCAGTACTATGTACTCATATGGAAAACGTAAGTATCTTGTTTGAGTCTATAAAGAAGAATTTCATAAGAAGGAATAATAAGGATTGAACACTTTCTGTGAAGGGAGAAAAAAGGACAGAAATAATTTATGAAAAATAGCCTTCATGGGGTATTTACTTATTTCATATGGAAAGCAGAAGCAAGCTAATAAGTAGAGAAATAGAGTATTGCTAGAGGAAGGATTTGAACATCTTGCAAGAAAAAGAGGGGGGGGGGGGGGGCGATATACAAAGAAGATAATCTTTAGTATTTTTCAAGTTTCAATTATTCTTTAAATCTGTTGGAAGCACTCAGCGGAGGACCTGAAGCAAAATTTCCCAAAGAAAATGACTGATGGTATTGATCCCTTAAGTTTCCTGCACTCCTCTCTAACCATTTACAGCTGCTCATTGGAAGAATAAAAGCACTGTTTGAAAGAGCATTCCTTGAAAATAATCTGAACATAGAACTTGTGCAAAATTTCTCTCTTCTTGTTGAGCAGGCTATGGAATTGCCTAGTATCATAGCCATAGCATATGGAATTGCCTAGTGGATCATACCAGTGATGAATACATTAATATTTAAGTTCTTCTTCAATGTTTTGACTTTGAGAATTCTGTCAATTTTCTTTCTGATTCATTCCTTGTACTTGGAGCATTGATTCTTATTCTTGCTTATTAACTTTTCAGTATTGCTGGAATCATGCTGTTTTGTGGTTTAGGCTGACATTGGCCTTTCAATGGGTATTCGAGGAACTGAGGTGGCAAAAGAGAGCTCTGATATTGTCATCTTGGGTTATTTTGCTTCAGTTGTAAAGATTTGTAGACCCAGGAAATGGCTACTGATATCAAAAAATTTTATACCTTCATAATCATGAATGATTTGTCCCCTTCTAGGAAAATGTATGGCTTTCCCCTTTAATACAACTGTAATTAAGCTTGACGTTTCATCATCCTAATAAAAAATTACTGAGGCCAGTTCTCAATTCTAATGTACAGGTCTATGGACTCATTCTCAATTAGTCTTCCTGTCCATTATTCCATTATTTTTCTTCCACTGGTGACATAATTGACATATCATTACTTAGTAGACTTGCTCCAAGAAGATGTGTTCATGCTGGAGACACCTGAATATTTGTGAAACTCGGTTGCATGATGTTTCAGAAATCACTTCCTTCGTTTCCCATGGAACATTTTGCAGCGTAAGAATTCAGGCAGCAATGGTCTTGGAGGTCTGGTGCATTACTCTCTTGATGTTGGTTCACTGGTTCAGGCATGTTTCGGCCTGTTTTGTTCTGATTGTGATGCTTCACATATATAGGTGCAAAACTTTAGGACATTAAAACCGTTTTCTGGATTGTTAGTCAATTAACAAACTACAATGCAGAATAATACATGAACGACGTATCTAAGTCCGCGACAACTGATATACAAGATATGCAAAACAGTAATTGTTATTTTTCTCGGGGAAACAAGAGACCGGTGTCTCTCCCTCCCATCTTTAAAAAGAGGGCAGGTTATACGTTTTTTGGAGCAGTCGTTTTCTGTCTCAAAACTGAATGACAGATGCAAGCAACCACCCATTTGTAAAACAGCCTTCTTAATTCTTATATGTAAGTTAGAAGATGCTCCCTAACTAAGCTATAGGTGATTGGTTGATTTTGTCTTTAACATAGTAGGGAGAAAATTGGTTCCTCAACTTCTTATTTTCATCAAAGATCTGATTCATTAAAAAAATAACTTTTCAAAAAAATATATATAACTAAATCATATATGATTTTAACTAAAATGTGTGACGTCATATGAAATGATTGCAATTAAATATACATTACATTGTCTAGAGCAATTCTAACCTCGGGCCTTTTGCTACAATTGCTATTGTTGGTGAAATACCAATTGATAGACCTGGAAGCTATCAAAGTCATCTGGAGCCTTGAGCTTTGTCTTGGATATTATATTTGTACTACAGACTCCTCTCCTTTCTGTTCATGTTCTTTTCTAGACTAAGTAAAGTGGAAATGATTATGGTTCTCCTAGTCAGAAAGCTCCCATATTTATTCAATGATCAAGATTAGAAGTATAAATGAATGATAAAAATTAAATAACTATTTAAACTACCTAATATAGTGTACATCATTCATTTATTTAATTTATAATCATAATAATTGAGTAGATAGAAGAGAATTTTATTAAGAAAACTATAACAGCACTCAAGTAAGGAAGTCTAGATAGAGTTTGACAAGAAAAGTCTAGAGAATTCTTAATTCAGATATGTCACTGATTGTATTTTGTGGGATTCAGATAATTAGATAGGGTTGGTCCGCATGCGAAAATATTCAGAAATTCAGCCAGTTCCAACTCACAGTTAATGTGGCAGCCCTTGTTATAAATTTTATGGCTCTGGCAATATATGTCCCGTTAAATGCTCTGCTGGTGATCATCACATCACTGTTGTGGTTGAGCAAGGAGAGCGACGGTGAAGTCGCTCGAGGAGCAGCGGCGGTCGCGTAACGGCGCCGGTGCCGGCTGGGTGAGGCCGTGGAGGCCGGTGACGTCCAGGCAGGCAGCGCGGTGGTGGAGCGGCTGCAGTGGCGGGGCGCAGCAGTACGGGACGAAGCCGCGCGCGGAGGAGATCGGATAAGAGAGGAAGGGCGTGCGGGTTTCGCGCAGGCAGGAGAGAGAAATGCCTGATTTGAGTGTTTCGGGACCTCCTTTCTTTAAATTTGCAGAGTATAAAATCGAGGCAAGTATTCTCTAGTCTATTCTTGGTCAAATCTAATTTCTAAAATATTTTGGTAACTGTGGGAGATTTTACTAATATGCATGTATTTTGTATACCCCAAATTTATAAATTATGTACATATATATATATATATGTTTTACTGGTCGTGCGGTGATTTTACATTGGTATTTATAATTTGAAAGGTTTGCGGACACCCAGACAGTATATATATATGTACATTTATGTATCATTATATTGTGGAACCATGAACCAGGCATGATATTGATCGTACATACCGCGGGGGGCGGGGTCACTATGGGACCATGGTGGTCCGAGACCCGATGGGTTGTTATATATGATTCGAGGCATGAATTTTCGTACCGCTTTCGACGAGGATGCTTAATCCTGACGGGGATATATATGATATGGTTACTTCCGCCGAAAAGAAAGTTGAGGCATTTAGTAGCTGACCTGCCCCACTGTGTATTTAAATGAGAACCATTGTAAGGAATTGACGAAAAATTAATATATTCGGACGTCCTAATATATAACTAAAATTTGAGGTTGCATCCAAAGTCGCGGGTGGTAAAATATAGTGAGCAAGTTCTCAATCTATGAGAGATAGAGTACATTGATAGTCTTGAGCTGTTGGCGTAAATCGCAGCCGATATAACCGTGGTCACCGGACAAGGATAACCATTCCTCAAGTTGGTATTATTGGTCTTTGGTTTTTTGATTTCGTGCATGTTTTGTATTTCTGCATGTATTTGGGTGGATTGTGATTTTAGATACGTGGTTTCGTCTATGGATAGACGATGGGAATGTCTTGTACGTATAAATATGCGATAAATCCGAAGCGTATTTTGATTTATGTTTTAGTTTCGGCGGTCTTCTTTCGATTTTTGCATTATAAGATTTAGATTCGAGCGATGGTTTGTATCCCACACGGATGTGGTGACGATCGCCATTATATAATGTGACCTAGAATCATATGATATCATATCTTTTATGATATTTGACCGGATCGTTATTTATTACGATTACGTCCCAATGTGACTGTTTAATACGGACGATGATTTAGTATGAGAAATCTTCTCGATTTTTAGGGATTTCACGGACATTATATTTTACTTTACGTGATTACTATGCGATATCTCTGCTTCTAATTTATGAATACTGTTTTATACGTTGGTACTTGTTGAGCTCTAGGTTCACGTTTTCATGTTTTATCCTTTCAGATTAATGGTATGGATACGCTTGTAGGAGTTCGGACATGATCGGGCTTGGATATCTTTTTTGGCTAGTGGAGATGTTATGTTTGGTATATTTCTAAACTCGAGAATATGTTATAGTTATTATTTATGGCCGGATGATGGCTCTAATCATTGTATAAGAGATATTGGAATTATAGTATTATGTCGATTAGTTGTTGTAAATTTGGATACCTCTCTTACGACTATGGATAGCAAGTCGTGTATTATGTTTGTCCGGAATCATATCCGATGAAATCTTGTGTAAGTTTTATTATGCGGGGTCCTGCATGTGTATGATTGTCACACTCGAGTTGGGCTATTATGGTTGATGGAAACATTATTATTGATTTTATTTTTAACCTGTGTATATTGTGTTACGGGGTCGTGACAAAACTAATAAGATGTAATATGTCTATGGAACTCGTTTATCAGTATATATTCTGATGTTTATGTCAATAATTTTTTTTACTCAAATTTGAAATATAATAGAAAATGAATGCGAAAATTTAGAAAGAATGAAAATGAGTGTATGGATGGAGGGCATAGTTCCTTTTAATGTACTTGTTTGAACGAGTTTTTGAGTTTTCTGCATTCATTTGGTTGAATATTTTTTTATATTTGTGTATTTGTTCAGTAGATTGGCTTTGTTTCCCATTTTTCTCGTTGTCCTATATTCTTTAGGTGGGGAAGTTTATTTATAGTAAAAGGCGTTCATTTGTTAGTTGGCATTTAGAATAAATGCGTGTATATGATACCGTTTCGGATCAATTGTAAGGAGCGCTACTTGCATGTATAATGGTTACCCTAATTTAATCATAAGATCGCCTAACTATCAGCTATTGGTTCGATTCAATCGTCATTTGTATTCAATCATTAAGTTGTTTATTATGATTTTTTAATGTCTAACTAGTTAAGTTATGTCTCTTTATTCATGCATTTGTATGCCATTTGCTTGATGGATTCTATGGCCTTTTTTATTAGATCGTCGGTATTTGAAATTGTGGTCAAACTGAACATTGAGTTGCTTATCTAATTAAGTATTGGATTGACTAATTTTAACTGTGCCAATCAAATGTAACTCGATTTAGTAGTGATATTGTAATTATTTTTATTTCTTTAAATAATTTTATATAAAAAAGTAAAAATAAATCAATTTTATACCACTTTACGCTTCTTTACCCCTTAACAAACACGGCGCTGAAAATTTGAATATTAAAAGCCTCCCACCGCTTTCCCTCTGTCCGGAGAAACAACGCTAAATAAACAAACTGGAGCAGCACATTCTTCAAGCAGGGAGGGAGAGAGGGAGAGAGATGAAAATCACGGCGGCGAATCTCCTGTCTCTTGATTGCATACGCAACGAGAGCTGGACTGTTATGTCGCCGAGACCACACTATCCGTCGATGCCCAAGTACCCGAAAGGGCTGTTGCTGCAGGAGGAGAACATCGAGAGATCGAAGTCGAGAGCCCTATTTTCCGTCATTGGAATGACTTGCCCAGCCTGTGCCGGATCGGTCGAGAAGGCGATCAAACGCCTTCCTGGGATTCGGGAGGCCATCGTCGATGTTTTGAATAACAGAGCTCGAGTCCTGTTTTATCGTTCTTTCGTTAACGTAAGTCATCTTCCTCTAATTTGGCATTTTTTAGTTTAAAATTTTCTGGGTTCAATCTGATCTTGATGAAATCTATCGAAAATAAAATATTATTTATTTCCCGACGTCAATGAACTAATGAATTCGGGTTCAGTTTTTTATGGGAGATAATTCCCAAACAGCGTAAAATTAAGACTGAATAAGTTGAATATGTTTAAATTGAATCCAAACTGATATACAGAAGAAAATGATCTTTCTCACAAAATTGTGATAAATTTTATCTTCCATTCTCGTTGGGAGATTTTTTTTTTAAATTTTTTGTTCCAAAAATACTCATAATTGAGCCAGGAGGAGGCTGAATCTTTTCTATTTTTTTCTACGTTCACGGAACGGTTGTCGGCAAAAACATCTTCGTTTTTTACCCTACAGAAGATGGATGGGCTGCTCAAGTGGCTTAAATTGTTGTTAATTGTTTTTATTCTGAATCGTGGGTTCGCATTCAGGTGCATTTTTATTTTATGCGGGTTATATTTTGGTTTGATACTTTGCACGCTTTTTCTTTTTTCCTCTTTTCCTCGGAGTGGTTTTGGTATCTTGACTAGAATTTAATTATGGTGCTTATTTGGGTATGAAGGAACCCCAATAGGTCGAGTAATTGCACTTATTTTAGAGCCCCAGCTTCATACAGAAGCACAGAAGAGAGAGACGAAACTGACAGAAAAATGGGAGAAATTAGACGATATTGCGGCATTATGGAAAATAACCAATGAGATTCAGCACAATTTTTAACAATAAGCCGGTGTCTCTTATAATTGCGGTAACACATAGTTACATGCTCGTCGAAAATTGGAGATTTATTGATAAAGCTGGCAGAAAATGGTAAGCTCGTCTTGGTGTTGTGTTCGTCATGTACTTACTGTTTTTACACGATTCCTTTTATTGGTATTTCTTTGTCCCCGTGATTGGTGTGATTTCAAGTTTAGCTTCTACTTTAGTCTGGGAAAGATCTGTTTAAAAGAAAAGGAAGATCAAGTAGCTTGTTTTAAGCGTATCTGACGGCTTTGCCGACTTTATCTCCCATTTTCTGCTATTACTCACATGAATCTTGCCATAATCCATGTGAGAGATCAGATAGTGTGACCCTTGCTTTACTCAATAGTGCTAGTTTTGTATCAAATGTTACATCATGTTTGGCCTCTATGTTGATTCTTTTGGTTGGGGGCATACTTGTCCAAGCCAATGACTTGGGTTTAGTTCCTCACCATCTCCCTATCTTATTTATTAATAGAATATGTTACTCATGTTGATAATGTAAAAAGGGGCAAAATTATTTAAACATTATATTCTAGATTTACTTAGGTTATGATCTAAGAAGTACGGATACCGACACAGGATATAAATATGACACGATATCGATACGCTAAAATGCTAATTTTTATAAATTAATGATATGATACGTTGGGATGTATAAACTGAAATAATGGTTTATATTGTTTTAATTGATGAATACTTTTATTTCATGATAAAAGTGTAATAAAAAATATATTTTTTCAATCT
>JAODPA010116475.1:29985-47409 GCA_025585075.1 Nepenthes mirabilis
ATTTATTAAATTAAATTAATTTATTTATAATACAACTAGATTTAGTAGTGGTATTATAATTGATGGATGCGGCCATAGATAAAACGGTCCAATATATAAATGGATAAGAGGTCCAAGTATTGGTGGCTCAACAGAAATTATCACGGAGCCTATTAGACGAACAACGTAATGTATGAGCCAAGAGATACGATCAAAATAGTCAGTTATTAAATGATCATAATGAATTACTTTAAATGGTGGTTTGCATCGATCAGATAACTGGAAGTCAGGCAGCCCTACTATTGAATTGAGGTTGTCATTACACATATAAATAACGCCCCTCTTTATCGAAGATGCATAATACCCATGCATTGATTCAGGGACCTACCAACCAAATGACACTTCTAATTATAAATAAAACCTCTCTTATAAAGAGGAGGGAGGGCAACGTTTGTGAACAACATCAGACGACAGAGTCTGAGCAACAAAACAAGAAAAACGTTAGCCACTCCACCAGTCAAATATATAAATACAAAAAAAATACCAATCCATTTTATAAATTAGAGCCACTCTACCAAACTAATGCGTTAAAAATAATATTATCCTACAAACAAACACTCTTCCTCATCTTCTATAAATTCTTGCACACGACTCTTTGTATTTTTTATATTTAAATGAAAAAATTTCTAATTTGATTGTTAAAGATAATATCAGAAAGCGAGTTTTGTATTCTCTATACATCTTATTTGTTCTATTATGGTTTGTATTATCTAAATTTAAAGTTACGAAAATTGGTCTTGTTATCCTTCAAACCTTCAAGTATGACAAGGTAGCTCTTTAATTTGTATATTAATTCAGGCTCTCGAGACATATCAGTAATTTTATGATATTTTTTTAAATTATTTTGTATAAAAATTTCAAAATAAATCAAATTTATACCAAATTTCCCTTCTTTACCCATTGACAAACAGGGCGTTGAAAATTTGAATATTTAAAGCCTCCCACCGCTTTCCCTCTTCTAAACAAACCGGAGCAGCACATCCTTCAAACAGAGAGCGAGAGACGGAGAGAGAGAGAGATGAAAATCACGGCAGCGAAACTCCTTTCTCTTGATTGCATACGCAACGAGAGCAGGACTGATGTGTCGCCGAGACCACACTATCCGTCGATGCCCAAGTACCCGAAAGGGCTGTTGCTGCAGGAGGAGAACATCGAGGGATCGAAGTCGAGAGCCCTATTTTCCGTCATTGGAATGACTTGCTCAGCCTGTGCCGGATCGGTCGAGAAGGCGATCAAACGCCTTCCTGGGATTCGGGAGGCCATCGTCGATGTTTTGAATAACAGAGCTCGAGTCCTGTTTTATCGTTCTTTCGTTAACGTAAGTCATCTTCCTCTAATTTGGCATTTTTTAGTTTGAAATTTTCTGGGTTCAATCTGATCTTGATGAAATCTATCGAAAATAAAATATTATTTATTTCCCAACGTCAATGAACTAATGAATTCGGGTTCAGTTTTTTATGGGAGATAATTCCCAAACAGGATAAAATTAAGACTGAATAAGTTGAATATGTTTAAATTGAATCCAAACTGAAATACGGAAGAAAATTGATCTCTCACAAACTTGTGATAAATTTTATCTTTCATTTATCGTTGGGAGATTTTTTCCTCCCAAAAATACTCATAATTGAACGGGGAGAAGGCTAAATCTTTTCTCTTTTCTCTCTCCCTCTTTTTTACCTTCACGGAACGGTTATCGGCAAAAACATCTTCGTTTTTTACCTTATAGAAGAAGGATGGGCTGCTCAAGGGCTAAATTTTTGTTAATTGTTTTTATTCCGAATCGTGTGTTCGCAGGTGCAATTTTATTTTATGTGGGTTATATTTTTGTTTTATACTTTGTTAGCTGCTTCTTTTTTCCTCTTTTCCTTGGAGTGGTTTTGGTCCCCTGACTAGTATTTAATTATGGTGCTTATTTGGATATGAAGGAACCCCAATAGGTCGAGTTATTGCACTTATTTTAGTGCCCCAGCTTCGTACACAAACACAGAAGAGAGAGGCGAAACTGACGGAAAAATAGGAGAAATTAGACGATTTACCGGCATTATGGAAAATAACCAATGAAATTCAGCACAATTTTTAAAAATAAGCCGGTGCCTTTTATAATTGCGGTAACACATAGTTACATGTTTTTCGAAAAATGGACTTATTGATAAAGCTGGCAGAAAATGGTAAGCTCGTCTTGGTGTTGTGTTCGTCATGTACTCACTGTTTTTACACGATTCCTTTTATTGGTTTTTCTTTGTCCCCATGACTGGTGTGATTTCAAGTTTAACTTTTACTTTAGTCTGGGAAAGATCTGTTTAAAAGAAAAGGAAGATCAAGTAACTTGTTTTAAGCGTATCTGACGGCTTTGCTTACTTTATCTCCAAGTTTCTGCTATAACTCACATGAATCTTGCCATAATCCATGTGAGAGGTTAGATAGTGTGACTCTTGCTTTAATCAATATTGCTAGTTTTGTCTCAAATGTTACATCATGTTTGGCCTCTATGTTCATTCTGTTGGTTTGGGGCATACTTGTCCAAGCCACTGACTTGGGTTTAGTTCCTCACCATCTCCCTATCTTATTTATTAATCGAATATGTTACTCATGTTGATAATATAAAAAGGGGAAAAATTGTTTAAACATGATATTCCAGACTTACTTAGGTTATGATTGATTGGGAGGTAATAGGAATGGGGGAATGGAAACGATGTAGTAGGCTTATTAATTAACTCACTGTCTCACATGAACCTAATGGTGCATTAGCGACGGTTAATAGATTAATTAAATTAGCTTAATTTTATGGTTTAGCCTGAGCTACTTGCTTCATAAATATGAGTTTGGATGTATTTTCTATTATGCTATCTGTTGGGTTTTGATCACTTTTTTATGAGTGTTACAATAAATGAATAATTATTGAAAAGTAGCGCGATATTCATGCGAGGATCGATCGAAGGTCGGTTAAGTGTCATCTAAGCAGTAAAGAATATTGAAGGGTCGTGCAATATTCGTGCTAGTATCTTTCGAAGGTCAGTAAAGTGGCATATGACAGACGCTTGATTTACGCCTGTGCGTTGATTCTAGATTAGGGGTCACCTGAGGCATGCCCGAAGGGTGATTGAGCGCCGTGCTTGGTATAAAATCGTGCCTGGTGCGATTTTATGGCAATTTGAAATTATTTCTCATACAAGGAGCATCACACAGAGAGAAAGAATAGAAAAATAGAGAAGAGGAAGAGATTCGACATCTGATTGAGATCCGATTTGAGTTCCGTTCTTCGTCAATGTCGGATACGTTATTCTAGAGTAAGTTTTTAGAGCGCATTTTGTTTGATTTTTTTTATTTCTCGTTGTACTTTCTTTTGTGAGCTGTTAAGTGTGTAAAGGGGTTGTAATCAATCATTCTTCACTCGGGATTGTAGTGAAGGGATCTTGGAGAAGGTTAATTATAACTTGCACTATTATTATAGTAGATTTGTTCAAAATTTGTCATGTAATTTTTTCCTTTGTTGAAAATGGTTTTCCACATTAAAAATGTGGTACATTATTATATTTCTTGTATTCATGAGTTTGATGGTTGACGTTTGACGGGGGATTCAAGTTTTTTCTGTTACACCTGTTTGTATGTGTCCGGGTCAAACCCGACAAGTAGTATTAGAGAATATGTTATAAAACTACAATTTGATGCTGTCAACGCCAAGAAGCTTTCCATTCTGTGTTAAGCAATTTAATGGGTAAAATAATTTCATTCTTTGGTAAGAAATGGTGAGGAATATTTTAATCCGGAAAGAAACGGGAAAAACACTTTGGTGTGTGGAGGATAAATTGGAGAAGATGAAGGATGGAGAGTGGTAAGATATGAGAGATCTTGTTAATTGTAAGATCAAGATGTATCTTGTAGATAATACTTTTTAAGAAGTCATTGGCTTGTCGAATCTGACAAAGATTTGGATAATGTTTGAAAGTCCATTTAAGTCCAAATTCTTAACAATGATGTTGCATGTGAAGAAGAAGTTCTATGAGCTTTGTCTGATGGAAAGAAAAAGTTTTGAGAAACACTTGGATGAGTTTAATTAGATTTTAACACAAAGTTCGGCACTTGATGAGAAGATCAATGAAGAAGACAAGGCGTTAGTATTGTTAGTTTCTTTGCTTGAGTCATATGATCATATTGTCATCATACTATTGTTTGGATAAACACGCTCAATTTTGATAAGATTATCGCTTCCTTACTTATAAATAAGTCAAGGCAGAAGGGAAGCGTTGAGATTTCAGGGGAGTCGAGAATTTTGGTATCCACAATCTATTAGGGACATGGGAGATTGAGGGATCGTGGCGGTAAAACGGAGAGGAGCAATGATTGGTCTAAGCTTTATGACATGGAGTGCTTCTGTTGTGGCAAAAATATCCTCATGAAGCGGGATTGTTTCAAGAAGAAGTAGGAACAGGGCGGAGGCGAGCGTTAAGAGAGGAGGGATTATGACGAAAATGATCGGGCCTCTGCCGCTTCGTGTGCAGACCTTCTAGTTGTCAATGTGGGGAAGACAGAGAGCTTTTCGAGCTAGGAGACGAATTGAGTGATGTATAGTGATTTATCATACTATGCGATATTAAGAAAGTCCCTCTTCACCACTCTATACGCCTGAGGACTACAGGGTATTGAAGATGGGTAACGATAGTTCGTCAAGGGTTGTTGTTATCGAGGATATTATCTTACAGACAAGCAATGGGACGAAATTCGTGTGGAAGGGCGTGCGACATGCCCCGAGTTTGCAGCTAAATGTGATTTCAATTGGGAAGTTTGATGAAGAAGGTTTTGCATGACATTCGAAAAATGCGAATGGAAATTCACTAAAGGTGCTTCGGTTGTGGTAAGGGGAAGCAGACAATCAAGTTGGTACTTCATGAAGGCTTTGATTGCCAAGGAGAACGTTAAGGTAGCCAACGAGGGTATTTGTAAAGGTGGCGGGAAAGGGATGCTAAGGATAAGTGAACAGGGGAGTGATTCTACCGCAAATGAGAAGTCGGGGGATTGGGAATACTCTAGGTTCGATGGAGCGGAAAATGGTATCATTCAAACTTGAGGAGGCCGATGTCGATATCCCATTGGAGGGGAAGTTGCTAAAGGGCACGTGATGACGGTCGTCGGTAAAGGCAAATGGTTCCTTATAAAGTCGTGAGGGAAAGTTTGTTGGGTTTTGGCCACTTCCTTGTGGGTGCCACAACAAACAAATACTTATCGGAAGGTTACGCAATATTAGTGTAAGGGTCAACCGAAGGTCAGTTGAGAGTCATCCAAGTTACAAAAGATATTGAAGGGTTGCACGATATTCATACAAGGGTCTCCCAAAGATAGGTCAAAGGTCAGCAGAGTAGGGTATGATAGATGTCTGATTCATGCTTGTGTATCGATTCTTGATTGGGAGTCATTTAAGGCGTGCCCGATGGGGCGCTTGTGCATTGATTTCAGAGCGCCACCCGACTCGAGCTTAGGCGTTGCGCCTTGTATAAAATCGCACCTGACACGAGTTTAGGGTAATCCGAAATTATTTTTCACACAAATAGTGCTGCATAGAGAGAGAAGAAAAAAAGAGAGAAACGGAAGAGGTTCGACATTCGGTTAAGATTCGATTTAATTTTTTTTTTTTTTGGCCAAATTTGGATACGTTGTTCTATAGTGGATTTCTAAAGCTTAATTTGTTTCGCTGCTCTTACTTTTCGTTGTACGTTTTCTTGTGAATTTTTAGGTGTGTTGCGGGGGTTGTAATCAACCATTTTTCACTAGAGATTATAATTAGGGGATTTCAGATGTGGTTATTTGTAACCGGCACTATTATTATAGTGGATTTGTTGGGATTTTGTTCCGTAATTTTTTCTTTGATTGAAAAGGGTTTTTCACATTAAAAACGTTATACATTATTGTATCTATTGTACTCATGAGTTTGGTGATTGATATTTGATGGGAGATTCGAGTTTGTTCTGCTGCGTTGGATCATGTGTGTCTGGGTCAAACCCCAACACTATTATGAATTTATCTCAATTAACTTAGCTTGTCATAACAAGAATATGCAGAGGAGTGCATTGCCCAATCTTGTTTACTAAACAAGTTCAAAAGTAGCCTTAATTTTAACTCGTTAAACTTCTCAAATCTTGCTAAAGCAAGATTTATTCGAGTGATGTCAAAAGTGGGTTCAACTAGCCTTTCCCACATCCATTGGTGGACCGGGAGGGGTCTGTTCAATTGTAAAAAATGGCTGTTTGGAAAATCCGTTGAATTATATCTGTTTTTGGACCTCCTACTGTACTCTAAATTTCAAAATGAAGTGGGAATGTACCATGATTAAATATAGGTATCAGTGGTCTATGGAAAAGAACCTGAGTTCAAATTATTGATTAAACAACAAAGTACTTGAAAGTATTGTCACTTGGATTATCAGCTGAGAAATGGGGTTGCCTGAGCTGTGTTTATGTTGTTTCTAGGACAATGTTGGGTTCAGTCTGTGGCAGGCTTAAGACTTGTAGTACAGTTAACAATTTGTTCAGCCCTGACTGTGATAAAATTCTCTTGGCTTAGCCAACCCAAAGAGATCAACATACTGTTAGGAATAGAGCAGTTCAGCAATCTTGGCCTCGTAAGAACTCCTGCAGACACCATAATGAATGTCATGATGGTCATTTAGCTAAGTTCCACAGATTAAGTCCAACGCTCCAAGCAGCATAAGCTAAATAGCTGGGAAATAATAAATGTATCCATTTCCCCCTTGATAGTAGCTATTCTATTTATCTAGAAGTAGTGTCCCAAATGCACCCAAAAAACCCATGCAATCAGGCACACCTGGGTTTACCACCACAGCCATTGTACCTGCAGGTATATCTTGCCTGCAATTTCCATTGCAGCTATTGTAAGTATTAGAATGTCATTGCTGCAATCTGTTCCTGGAGTTCTGTTGTGAATGTCGATATTTCTGGTTATATATCATCTGGAAATCGCTGTCTTTGATTGTAGAAAGAACTAATTACTCTTCTTTTTGATTCCTTGAAGACACTTTAAAGAGAAAATCCAATAGCTGCCCATTTTTGGTAGCATATTTAAGTTTATTTTCTTCTTCATCTGAGACCTCTGTCACAATCATTTTCCACTTTTGGTTGGGACTACCATTATCAAGTCATCAATCCAGTGATGCTTCCATGGAGAAACTTTTATTTTGTACTCCTTTTTCACCTTGTCTTTTTGCAGTATTGCTTCTAAATTTGCCTCTGTTCCCAATTTTTGACAGGAGGAGATTATACGCGAGACCATTGAAGATGCTGGCTTCCAGGCCTCATTGATCATTGATGATCGAAGTGAAGAATCGGGTCAAATTGTCCGACTACGTATAAAGGGCATGACTTGCACTACCTGCTCTACAACTGTTGAATCTGTTCTGAGAGGAATCAAGGGTGTTAAAAAAGCACAAGTTGCATTAGCAACTGAAGAAGCTGAAATTCATTATGATTCCAAGAAGGTAAGCTACAATGAGATATTGGAAACTGTCGAGGACACTGGGTTTGAAACCATACTTATTAGTACCGGGGAAGACAGAAGCAAGGTACATTTAAAAGTTGATGGAATAAGAAATGATCATTCCTGGAGAATAGTTGAAAATTCTCTGAAAGCACTCCCCGGGGTTCAAAAGGTTGAAATCAATCTGCCACTTCAGAAAATTTCCCTTGCTTACAATCCAGACATGACAGGACCAAGAAATTTCATCCAAGTGATTGAGTCAACTGGATCTGGGTGTTTTAAGGCAATTTTATATCCTGAAGGAGGTGGTAGAGAATCTCATAGGCAAGAGCAGATCAAGCAATACTTTGGATCATTCTTATGGAGTTTGATCTTCACGATTCCAGTATTTTTGAGTTCTATGGTATTTATGTATGTACCTAATCTAAAGCACGGATTAGATACCAAAGTAGTTAATATGTTAGGCATTGGGGAGATACTGAGGTGGACACTATCGACTCCGGTACAGTTCATAATTGGCCATAGATTTTACACTGGGTCATACAAAGCTTTGCGCCACGGTTCAGCAAATATGGATGTTTTGATTGCCTTAGGAACAAATGCAGCTTATTTTTATTCAGTTTACATATTGATGAGAGCTGCCACTTCGCAAAATTTTAAGGGCACTGATTTCTTTGAGACGAGCTCAATGCTTATTTCTTTTATTCTTCTGGGGAAGTACCTTGAGGTTTTGGCCAAGGGCAAGACGTCAGAGGCCATTGCCAAACTTATGGACTTGGCGCCTGAGACTGCTATACTGCTAACTCTTGATGATGAAGGAAATGTGGTAAGTGAACAAGAAATTGATAGCAGATTGATACAAAAGAATGACGTGCTCAAAGTTGTCCCTGGTGCAAAGTTAGCTTGTGATGGGTTTGTTGTTTGGGGGCAAAGCCATGTAAATGAAAGCATGATAACGGGAGAATCCAGGCCAGTGGCTAAAAGGAAGGATGATATGGTAATTGGAGGTACAGTTAATGAGAATGGAGTGCTACATATCAAGGCAACACGAATTGGGTCAGAGAGTGCTCTTTCACAGATTGTACGTCTTGTTGAGTCAGCCCAAATGGCTAAAGCTCCAGTGCAAAAGCTTGCTGACCGGATCTCCAAATTTTTTGTGCCTCTGGTTAGTCAATAAATGCTTTGTATATTCTAAATTTGATATGTAAACACAAAATATAATAGTGAGTGTTTATATTTCAAGTCTTTATCAAGAAACCGCTTTACTTTGCAGGTTATTATCCTCTCGTTCTCCACATGGCTTGCTTGGTTTTTAGCTGGAAAGTTCAATGGCTACCCAAAATCTTGGATACCTTCTTCCATGGATAGCTTTGAGCTTGCATTACAATTCGGCATCTCTGTCATGGTTATTGCTTGCCCATGTGCTCTAGGCTTGGCAACACCCACAGCTGTTATGGTTGGCACTGGAGTTGGTGCTTCTCAAGGAGTCCTGATCAAAGGCGGTCAAGCTTTAGAAAGTGCACACAAGGTACATTGGTATTCTCTGTTGTGCTAATCTTGTTATAGCTGTTCTTTAAGGTTCTTATGCAACAGTAGTTGTGTTCTTGTCAAAATTGAGGGAAGGGAAGGAGAACCATCTTTCAGTTTCAATTTGGTCAGTTTAATAATTTGAAAATTCTGTTTTGAGACGTAATCTGCTTGGCATACAGAACATAGGACTATTAGGCCCATAAAATTTGCGGTGTTGTGAGTGCTACTGCCAATGTTGATTTGCTTTAATTAAAAAGGGTTTCCTAATATGTGCATCTAGAGCATTCGTTAATGTGATATTTCAGGAATGAAATCTTATATTTATTACCATGCAACCTACCTGTGTTTGTCATGAATTACTTGACTATATTAAATTAAGGAAAATAAATTGACAATAATGTTTTAGTCATAGCTTTCTTATTTCTGTGGATGAAAAGTGCAGTTGTCCTTTTGTAGCATATTAACCGACAATAAATTCATTTATTTGCAGGTAAATTGCATTGTGTTTGACAAGACTGGGACTCTTACAATTGGCAAGCCAGTAGTTGTCAATACGCGGCTCTTGAAGCACATGGTTCTTCAGGAATTCTATGAACTGGCTGCTGCAGCCGAGGTAGGTTGTTCCTGTCAAGCTTGCAGGGCTATTAGAATTATTTGTCCATGGAAAACCTAGCTAGTGATTTCTTATAGTGCAATTTTAGCAGTCAACTTGAAAAGGATTTGTGATATCAGTTCTTTGAAAAAAAATTAGTTGGTTTAAAGCCAAATTTAGATGGTTGGTGAGTAGACTGTCTGCTTTTCCAAGAGTGAATTCTGCATGATAGTTCAAAGTAGCTTTTGGCCAGCTTTTGCAAGGGATTGATTTCTGGATAGAAAAACAGTTATGAGCCGACAGGTATCGGGTAGGACAAAATAACTTTACGGGAAGGCCAAGAGACAGCTAGCCCATGGTCCATAGACATGTCAGCTGGGATTTAATTTAAACACCTCACTGCTTTTTTTCCTTGTATTTTCTGAATGCTTGCTTTTATCTTGGAAAGAATGACGGAGCATGCTCTTTGCATTGTCAGGTGAACAGTGAGCATCCGTTGGCTAAGGCCATTGTCGAGTATGCCAAGAAATTTAAAGCGGACGAGGAAAATTATGTGTGGCCAGAAGCACGAGACTTTGTTGCAATTGCGGGGCATGGTGTTAAGGCCATTGTTCGAAACAAGGATATAATTATGGGAAATAAGAGCCTGATGTTGGATCAAAATGTTGCCATTCCTGTTGAGGCAGAAGAGCTGCTAGCTGAAGCAGAGGAAATGGCTCAAACTGGGATTCTTGTTTCAATCAATGGAAAGCTGGCAGGAGTTATAGCCATATCTGATCCATTGAAGCCTAATGCATATGATGCCATATCTATTCTCAAGTCTATGAATGTCAAGAGCATTATGGTGACCGGTGACAACAAGGGAACTGCAAACTCTATTGCCAAGGAAGTTGGAATTGAAACTGTCATTGCTGAAGCAAAGCCGGAGCAAAAGGCAGAGAAAGTAAAAGATTTGCAGGTACAAATTCAAGAATGACTTTTTACTAAGCAGAGAAGCCATCTATTACTTTCTGCATCTTTTTTTAAAATACATGAATCTCTCTCATATAATGTCTTTTACACATGAAAACAAAAGATTGATATTCTTCTTCATTTGCTAAAACCATTCTACATCATACTTTTTGTTGGGGTCACTCTCTTGTGGGAATATAGCCGCGGACCTTTGCGCGGATGTGGTCCGTGGATTTATGAGCAAATTATCAGAAGATTCTGAAAATGGACGAGGATATTATGTAATATCCAAAGACTTTCTTTGTTGAGGTCCAAGGTACATGGGAAATGCTTGGATGCATTTTTTGAAAGCCCGAGGACTTGAACGCAGAAAGCACACGTGGAAGCCAGTTTAGAAGATTTATTGAACATGCGAGATCTGTGGGGAATATGCGCAGTTTTTGCAGAGTGGTCGCAATTTCTGTAGGGCACAACAATCCGCAACGCCATCGCAAAGTTATACGTGTGCTAGGCTGCTACTTGTACGTGTGTCCTCCGTGTTAGCTTGGCCGTTGCTTACAACAGCCTATATATATATATATATATTGTATTGTGTGAGCGGGTAGACAGAGTGTGCATCACAAAGTGAGGGTGTGAGGAATTTCTAAGAGCGAAGGGTGAAGTGTAATAGAGAGCAGCGAGTGAAAACTGATAGTGTATTCTCGTGCTCTATTATTCATCTTTGTCTCAAAGGGGGCTTGTGTAGCCGTGTGATTTTTGCAACCAACTCTCATATAGTGAATTGTTTGTGGACTAAAATTTCGTGGTTTTTTCCTTATTTCAGAAGATTTTTTTACATAAAATTTCGCTATATTTCTCCTCTGTCTATTCCTCTGTATTGCTATTTTGTTTACTATGTGTGTGTGCATGTGGTTTGATGCCTTCTTGACCGACCATCCCTTCCTGCACCAGCAAGTGCTATCAGAGACCGGTGATTTCGTTGAACGCTGCTAATGGAGATTGGAAGCAATATGATTTGCTTAAACGGCACCAAATGCTGCTAATGGAGGTTGGAAGTAATATGATTTGCTTAAACGGCACCAACTATAGATGTTCGACTTTCTTAAACTGGCAATAACAAGATTTACCATTTGATGAAGTTGATGTAAATTCAATACAAGGATGGCTCATCCGTTACGGATCACCTGAACGAATTTCAAGGATGTGTAGACCGACTGAGTGGCATAGGTATTAAGTTCGATGACGAAGTGCTAAGTCTATGGCTCCTAGCAACCTTGCCAGACTCATGGGAGGCGATGAGAATCACCATTGTCAACACAACTCCTAATGACATCGTGACGCTGGAGATGGCCGAAGGAATTGTGCTGAATGAGGAGATGAGACGTTGGTCTTAAGGGACCTCGACCTATTAGCATTTTGAGGTACTCGTGACAGAGTCACAGGAAAGGAATAAAGGCCGCGGTCCGAAATCTAGAGAAAAGAGTCGGAGTAAGCCTTGGTTAAAGTTTCAAAACATAGAGTGTCATTATTGTGGAATGAAGGGCTATACTAAAAGGTATTGATATAAGTGGAAGCGTGAAAAAGTAGAAAAAAAAGGTGAAAAGGAACGTGGAGAGAAAAAGTCCTCGGTCTCTGTTATAACAGGAGTTGATCTCTTTTTGACTTGTGAAGCGGATGACGTTATAAATTTTGCCGAGTAGGGGACCGATTGGGTGGTGGATTCTAGTGCATCCATCTACATCACCTCTCGAAGGGAGCTCTTTACATCATACACTTCAGGAGACTTTGGAGTGTTGAAAATAGGTAATATGGAGACATCCATAGTTGTTGGCCATGGTGACGTGTCTCTCATCACCAACAATGGAACAGGACTGTTCTTAAGGGACGTACGACATGTTTCTGACATACGGATGAACATCATCTCAGCAGGAAGAATTGATGATACTTGCTTTTGCAATGTCTTCTGTGATGGGGGATATAAACTAACTAGAGGAATCGTGGTAGTTGCTCGAGGAAAAAAGTCGTCTGGTCTTTATGTGTTGCAAGCCTCTGTTGAAGTCGGAGAGGTCAACATTACTAGCAGTATGGAGTCCTTCGACTTATGGCACCAGAGATTGGGCCATATGAGTGAGAGAGGAATGAGTCACCTGGTTAGGAAGGGTCTCATCCCAGAAATAAATGAGGATAGACTGAAGATTTTTCCTCACTATATGGTGGGGAAGCAGAGGAGAGTTTCCTTCAAAGGAGACTCATCCTCCAAAAGGTTCTAGGTACTTTAGCTTGTTCATGCCTATATCTGCGGACCATTGAAGGAAAAGTCTTCTGGAGGAGTTTAATACTTTGTCTCCTATATTGATGACTGCTCGAGGAAGTTGTGGGTATTCCCACTTAAATCCATGGATTAGGTCCCCAGAGTTTTTGAACAATTCGATACTCTAGTTGAACGTGAGACGGGAAAGAAGCTGAAGACTATTCAGAGCGACAATGCCGGAGAATACATTGGGGCATTTGATACCTATTGTAGGTCACATGGTATCATATATCAGAGGACGCTTCCAAAGACGCTGCAATTAAATGGAAAGGGTCAGGTGCCTGTTGTCAGAGGCAAAACTCTCATGACCATTTTGGGATAAAACCCTGAAGACGGTGACCTATGTTATTAATAGGTTTCCCAATAAGCCATTAAATGGTGAGGTCCCAGAGAAGATATGTATTGGAAGGGAGTCATCCTATAACCATCTTCGGACATTTGGCTGTAAGGCCTTTGTTTATGTCTTGAATGATGAGAGGATTAAGTTTGAGTCAAAGACGAAGTAATACGTCTTTCTAGATTACGGTGAAGACAAACTTAGATATAGTCTTTATGACCTAGTTGGGAAAGGGTTTGTCCGGTCAAGGGACGTAGTCTTTATAGAAAAAGAGACAATTGAGGACATGAGAATGAAGATGAAGGCATTATCTAGTGCCGGTTGGACAAATACTGGTACCGATATTGTCTGATCAACACAATGTGTGGGCAACACTCAGGAATGGCGAGGTGGATAAGGGAGCAGGCTCGGCACCAAATGAAGATGAGGATGATGTTACTCCTCAGCCGGTCAAGGAGGTTCTCATACGACGATTCTCGGGAGAAAGATGTCCGTCTGTCCACTTGTCATTTCATGAGTACGTCCTACTTACTGATGCAGGTGAGCCCGAAGATTTTGACGAGACTGTGAAGGGTGCACATAAAAGAAAATGGTCGTGAAAGGTTTTAATCAATGCAAATGCGTGGATTTTAATGAAATTTTTGTGCTAGTGGTGAAAATATCCTTCATTCGTGGGTTTGAGGTTAAGGGGAAGGAAGGATTGGTTTGCCGTCTAAGGAAAAGCTTGTACGGGCTAAAATAGGCTCTAAAATAGTGGTATAAGAAGTTTGAGTCTATTATGGTCGATCAAAAATACCAAAAGACTACTTCTGACCACTGCATCTTTATACAGAGATTTTTCGAGGATGACTTTGTCATTATTTTCCTTTATATAGACGACATATTGATTGTCGGACAAAATAGTGCTCGGATTAAGGAATTGAAAAAGTAACTGGGACAGTCATTTGCTATAAAAGACGTCGGCCCGGCGAAGTAGATTTTAGGGTTCAGAATATTTTGCAATCGGAAGAACAAGAAGCTTTAGTTGTCCCAAGAGAGTTACATTGAAAAAGTACTGCAGCGCTTTAATATGAAAAAATCCAAACCAATGAGCACCCCACTGGCTAACCACTTCAGGTTGAGTAGGAAGTAATGTCCGTCCTCGAATACAGAGAAAGCCTGCATAAGAGGTATAACTTATTCGTAAGCCGTGGGTAGTTTGATGTTCGCGGCCGTGTATACAAGACTAGACATTACTCATGTGGTTGGTACTGTCAGCAAATTTCTCTCAAATCTAGGGATGGAATATTGGTCTAGTGTGTAGTGGTTTCTAAGATACCTCCAAGGAATTTCTAGGATGTCTACATTTTGGAGAAGAGAAGTTTCAATTGGTCAGCTACATAGACGCAGATATGGCTGGGGACATTGACTCTCAAAAATCCACCTCAGGAGATTTGGTCAAATTTGTCGGAGGGGCAGTTTCTTGATAATCTAAGTTGTAAAAGTGTGTCGCCCTTTTCACTATGGAGGCCGAGTTCATTGCTGTGACCGAGGCCAGCAAGGAGACGCTATAGATGAAAAGGTTCATCGAATAGTTGGGTTTGAGGCAAGAAAAATATATGATATTCTATGATAGCCAAAGTGCTATACATTTGTATAGGAATTCTTCATTCCATTCGAGATCGAAGTATATTGATATTCGATATCATTGGATGAGAGATATTATTGATGAAGGGTGGCTATCAGTAGAGAAGATCAGATCGGATGAAAATGTGTCAGACATGATGACTAAAATTTTACCCAGGGGAAAGCTTGAAGCTTGTTGTGATATCGTTGGGCTAATTAATTTTGTTCCCACATGGTCGTGAGGAAAAGTTTGTTGGGGTCACTCTCTTGTGGGAATATGGCCGCGGTCCTTTGCGTAGATGTGGTCCATGGACTTATGAGTTAATTTTCAGAGAATTTTGGAAATGGACGAGGACATTATGTAATATTCGAAGACTTTCCTCGGTTGAGGTCCAAGCTACATGGGCAATGCCTTGATACATTTTTTGAAGGCCCGAGAACTTGAACGCAAAAAGCACACGTGGAAGCCAGTTCAGAAGATTTATTGAGCACACGAGATCTGTAGGGAATATGCGCAGTCTTTACAGAGTGGGCACAATTTCTGTAGGGTACGACAATCTGCAACATCATTGTAGAGTTGTACGTGTGCCAAGCTGCTATCTGTACGTGTGTCCTTCGCATTGACTTGTGCCGTTACTTACAACCCATATATATATATATATATATTGTGTTGTGTGAGCGATTAGACAGAGTGTGCATCACAAAGTGAGAGTGTGAGGAATTTCTAAGAGCGAAGAGTGAAGTGTAATCGAGAGCAACGAGTAAAAATTGAGAGTGTATTCTCGTACTTTGTTCTTTATATTTACCTCAAAGGGGGCTTGTGTAGCCGTGTGATTTTTGAAACCAACTATCATATAGTGAATTATTTTTGGACTAAAATTTTATGATTTTTTTATTATTTCAGAAAGATTTTTTACATAAAATTTTGCTATGTTTTTCCTCTATCTTATTCCTCTGTATTGTTATTTTGTCTGCTGTGTGTGTGCAAGTGGTTCGGTGCCTTATTGACCGGCCATCCCTTCCTGCTCCAACACTTTTGCCCTTATATGGCTAACCTTTTGTTGTAAATTTTGGTGGTACCCTCCTTTGGATTGTCTTTTGATCTGTGGGAGGCTTATTAGCTTTGGGCTAAGCAAGGGAGGGCAGCCATCACCCAACCATTTCTCCGACCCCAATGTGGATGAGATTTAATGTCTAATATCTCGAAACAGCATTATTGGCCCTACCAGCTGAGCCATCTTATTTACTTGCCTGTGGTAACATTGTCGTCAACACTGCTTTCTATGATTAGTACGAGGCAACAGGTTCCGGAAAGATAGTCCTCAGAAAACTAATTGAACCTCCTAATGCTATACTAGCTTACTTTGTGATACATGGACATCATATAGACACACAATAGCACAACTCTTCTTTGGGGAATGCTGCATGCTTCAGATCGTCTTTAATCTTATTTTCCCGCATAGCTGCTTATTTAACCTAGTGCTATTCAGATGGTTTACCGAACCCATAACTGGGATCACATATAGCGTCCATAATTCGGCATTTTGATGCCCCCAACTTCCATAAAAGTATTCCTAAAACACATAGATTTGAGTTTCCGAGAGAATATGGAATGTGATAATAAGATAGATGTTACAAAGGACGAGGCTATCGGCTTTCTTGTGGTAGTAAAACTACCAGGGGCCTTAGCCTTTGAATTAAGTAAAAGAAAACTCAAACTTTGGAATCAGTTTGTAGAACCAGAAACTGAACGGCCGAGAAGCAAAATGGGGAGGTCGAGATCCACTTGTGTGATGAATCGGTGAGTTACTGACAGTATGCTGATTACTAGTGCAGGCTGCAGGGTATATTGTGGCAATGGTTGGAGATGGGATCAATGACTCGCCTGCACTGGTGGCTGCAGATGTTGGAATGGCAATTGGTGCTGGCACAGATATCGCCATTGAGGCAGCCGACATCGTTCTCATGAAAAGCAACTTAGAAGACGTGATTACTGCCATCGACCTTTCCAAAAAAACCTTCTCTCGTATACGCCTCAACTATCTTTGGGCACTCGGATACAACGTCCTTGGCATTCCGATCGCTGCCGGTGTCCTGTTCCCGGTTACCGGGTTCCGGTTACCCCCATGGATTGCCGGAGCTGCAATGGCGGCCTCTTCAGTGAGTGTTGTTTGCTGCTCTCTCCTGTTGAAGTACTACAAAAGGCCTAAGATGTTGGACGCAATGGAGATAAGAGGAATCAAGATTGAATGATTAAAGATGGGTGTTCTTCCCTTAATTTACACATACAAAATATTGGTTACTTTTCCCTTTCTGTGAATTTTTTGGTAATGACTCAGCATTGCTTTGTGTGTAGGGTTGCTATCAACTAGTCTTGTGAGCACGTAGAGGTCAGTCTGCTTGGAAACAAAGCTTCATGCAGGCTGGTCATGATGTGTACAGTGTAAATAGAATAATGTTCATGCGTAACAGTTTTTGGTCTTTGTTACCGAAGAAGTACAAGTGTTTCTAAGAAAGTTAGTAGTGTTGTTGCTTCAATTTGTTTTGTTTTATTTTTTGTTTTAAGAAAAAGGG
>JAODPA010116486.1:0-18738 GCA_025585075.1 Nepenthes mirabilis
TATTTGATATTTTAAAATATGTATAAACTACTGTACAAATTTTAAGACATGTACAATAAAAAAATTAGCAAGAGTTTAGTAGAAGATCTAAAAATTCAACTTCCTAGTTTCTTCAACAGTTTTATTAAACGTATAGGGCATTTCATGAAAAATTCTGTTGGGTCCGATATAAAGGCTCAAGAGGATTCCAAGCCCAATCCACGGAGCAACGGTCCACTCGGCAGGTCCAGCCCAACATCCAAAAACGGCCTACATGGTAGTTCAGGTGCGCAACCAATGAAAATTACCTGCAGCCCATTGATGCGGCTGACGGGCAACAAAGGAAGCAAGTCAATGGGGAGAAAGTCAGTGCTGCCAACTGCAGCTCGCACCGCTGCCTGTAGTTCCCCGGCCAATCCCGACGCAAGAAGTAGAACAAGCATGGCATGCGATACCCGGTAGTCTGCCTGCCACCACAATGCGACATCAGACACACCGACGATTATCGTCAACAGTCAGCAGCCAACGAATCCCTACAGGGAGGATTCTCGCGCCAAGGGCTCCAACCAGAGGAGTCATAAATTCCCCTCTCGCTCACAGAGGGGGCAATCACTCTTTGGCCAAAAAAGGATTCTCGCATCCTACTCTGATCAACTCGCCACCGAGAAAACAACAGCCTGGCACCGAGACATACGCCCCTGCATGCGCAAGCTCTCACAAACATAGCCAGCCATCGCTTTTCTCCAGCCTAACACAGGCCAGTACAGTTAGCCACCCATTGTGATATATTCTGAGAGCTAGGCCTCCATTATCCGCTCACTAATCTCCTATTCCTACATTTACGCACTCCTTACACGTTCACAACATATTCCCGTGCACCTCTAAGTGTGTGCCTCCCCTTTTCCGTTTCTTGCGGAAGGTTTGCTAACTTGAGCGTCAGAGTGTTTCCAGTGAGAGAAATCCCGCCAGGTCTCTGACCTCTTATTTGTTAGTTATGTCATGCAGGTCCTAGGTTTACAGAGATGAAGACCGGACCCCCTCAAGATCACCTCAGGACGACAAAAAATCTGAACGCTTCATAATCCATATGACAATCGAGAACTCGGGACGTAATATTGGCACCGTCTGTGAAAAGAAGACAAGAAGCCTAGCATCTCCTTCTCACACTCAACCTCCTACAGCGAAATGGTCAACACAATGGCCCAAGCAAGTGCCCCAACAAGAGAAGCAGTCGTCTGTGACAACAACCCCTCAGTGGGTAGCTGTGCAGATATCCATCCAGAGCCCGATATCCACCGCCTCGTGGTGGACATGGGCAACATGAAGTTGATGATTTAGTCCCTTTGCAACTGAATGGGCACACCATGGATGGGGACTGCTTCCTCAGCATCCTAGGCGTCATCCTCCAGGCAAGGAAGGATTCGTACAGGTGCCCCTAGGGGAAGATCAGATTGGTTTGATGATGTCGGGGCCCAGGTGGCCTCCTGCAGCAGGGCCCAGTCTACGGTTGCAAACCACCCTAGCCGAGACAAGCGGGAGGAGAGCTTGAAGCTGCATAATCCCCGCAACTGCCACTGCGAAAGGGGGACGACGGCCGCCCTGCTTGGATGGTCGCCACCACCGACGAATCCACCAACACTAGCAAGATCACGTGGAGCTACACGACCTCATCAACGCAAGGAGAAGCGAGTCCGGCCCCCGATGGAGGAAAAGGTGAGGGTGCTTTGGGATCTCCTGAACAAGGAGAGACCCGTCTGATCCTTAGCAGACCTACGAAGGTCACCTTTTGCCATGGATATCCGGACTCAACTGCTCCCTTGCAAGTTCAAAATGCATGTATTGGAAGGGTATGACCGAAGAAAAGACTCGTTAAACTACCTCAACTACTTTCGCACTCACTTGTCCCTCCAGGGAGCAAGCGAGGCCTTGATGTGCCAGTGCTTCCCCGTCACCCACAGGGGAGATGTGTTGCTTTGGTTCCATGGCCTCCCTCCAAACTCTATCCGCTCCTTCGACGAACTTGCGGACAGCTTCCTGAGCCAGTTTGCCTCCAGCCGGAGAGAGGAGAAACAGCCTTGGCATCTGGTCCGCCTCTGACAGAGGACAGACCAAAGTCAGAAGCAATTCCTCAACCGCTTCATCATCGAGGTGCGCAGGATCCCCCAACTCTCCGACAAGCTGAGGCTTAATGACTTTGTCGCTACGTTGGCGACAGGGGACTTCTTCAAGTACTTGTCACATCAGCGCCCTCAATCCTTCTGGGAAGCAGACGCCATTGCCCAAGCCTACATCTCGGCGGAGGAAGCCAACGAGGCAAAGCGTCACAAGCATGTGGACCATCCTCCAGAGATTCCCAGACCCAACGTCAGCAAGAAGAGGAACAACGAATGCAGCCGATTCAAGGAATGTCGCAAGAAGCCACGTCCTTCGCTGGGATTGAGGAAGGAGCATGGACCAACGTCCTTAACTCCTCAAAACGATACTCGCGTAAACATCCTGATGCAGATTCAGGATAAAAAGTTCTTCAAATGGCTGAAAGCGCCGAAGGGTCCAAACGCCGGTGACCAGATGAAGTAATGCCAGTACCATCGCTGCCTCGAACATTTCACAGAAAACTGCCGGACCCTACAGCAAGAAATAGAAGACCTGATCCGCCGCAGATACCTTAAATGGTTCATGAAGGGTTTAGGGTAAGCCCCCGCAACCTCGGAAGGGAGGCAAGGGAGCCGCCCAGGAACCGTATGGCCGCAGGCGTGGTCAGCATGATCTCGACCACGTCAACCAAGAGCAGCAGACAGATGCAGTCCAAACAGACTTCCAGTAGCAAGAGAGTGAAAAATGAGATAGGAGTGATGTCATTAGCTTTAATAGCAACGATATGGCACATGTAACCTTCCCCATTCTGACCCCCTTATTGTATTCGCTCTCGTTTCAGATGGTATGATTGACTACAAGTTAAAACGGGTCTTCATTAACAATGAAAGCTCTCAAAATTTACTGTATCTAGTTGCCTTTTTTAAATTGGACTGAAGTGAAGCCAAATGAAAGCGGCCGATGGCCCTCTATGCAGTCTGGACAACGAGCCTGTACCCGTACAAGGACCGGTCCAACTAGAAGTCACAATGAGAACTTACCCGCGCATTGCAACGCGAGAGCTAACGTTCCTCGTCGTAGATCTACTATCCGCTTACAACGCTATCCTGAGGAGACCATTCCTTGCAGCCTTTAGGGATATTACCTCGATACCACACCTAAAGCTAAAATTTCCAACCTCGTACGGTGTTGGAGAAGCACTCGGAGACCAAGCAATAGGACGGATGTGCTTCTTGTCCCAAGTCGCGCCAGCAGTGCCAAATCGCCTGGATGAGGACTTGGATGTGACAGACCGGACTTAATTCCACGCATAAAGCCTCCGTCAAGTCTTTAAAAGATAATTAATAAAATATTAATGGACATAAAAATTTTTCTTTTATTTCTTACACAGGATTGACTGAGACCGAACTGTATGAGCTGGCCTTCCGATTTTATTTTTACACTAGGCCGGCCAAAATTAAGGTTAGCCGAACTTGAAAGTTTGAGATGCTTACTAAACCTTTCCATAACATTAACTAACAAGAAAATCACGGAAACATACTAACAACGTCCATAGAGTCATAAACAGCGGAATCATTTTACAAGTCTTCTCAAAACATCAAAAGAAAATAAAATTAAGTTCTTCATTTAATCAGCTCCGGCCAGCCGAACTATTTGGCTACACCATAAGGTTTTACTCAACTTCGTCCTCTATGAGCCTTTCGTCATCTGAAAAATAACAAGAGTGAGCCACAAAATCCAACAAGATACTCACATGCATAAAACATAAACATATATAGAGTTTCATAACATATCTTAACATACAAAAAAAATCATCATATTGTTTCTTCTTTAGTTTGGAATTTTCTTATTCTTTTTCTTATTATCTTGTCTTCGAAAAACTCATAAAAACCATTGAAAATTCTTATCATCTTTAGCGATCGGATGGGAGCGGACAATATCAAGGACGGGTTATGTATAACCCCACAACCTAAGGCTGTATCCCCTCATTATGTTTCCCGGGGCGGGAGGTAATACCTTTAACCCGGCATACGGGGCCGTAGTCCAAAAGTCTTATGCCACCAAAAGTTCCCTCCCGTGGTCCAGGAGGCAATCCTCGAGTTTCACTCCAATATTCTTCATCCATCTTTAACAGTAAGTTTAATAGAAACTCGGTTCATAGTTCATATCTTTTTAATAGCCATCCATCATAGTTCAAAGGTCAAAAGTCATAGAGTTCTACTTGCTATCCGGATTACATGTATTTTTCTTATTCTTATAGCCTTTAACTTCATCAGTGAAGTCCGTATAATCTTTCCTTTAATCATCTTAAGCCGAAGTCATTTTCTTAAAAGAAACAGAGTTCAAAAACCGGAGCTTGTTTTCAACAAAAGTCGTAGTTCAGAAATTAGAGTTCTTTTTCATTTAAAGTCTGAAGTTCTAAAAGCCAGACTTCTTTAAAATCCAGAGCTCTAAAATAAACGGAATTCTTCTTCAAAAGGCGGAGTTCTTTTCTCAAAAGGCGGAGTACTTTTCTTAAAATGCGGAGTACTTTTATTAAAAGGCGGAGTTCTTCTTCAAAGGCGGGGTTCTTTTCTCAAAATGGCAGAGTACTTTTCTCAAAAGGGTGGAGCTCTTTTTCTTAAACGGACGGAGTACTTTTTTTCAAAAGGGCGGATCTCTTTTTCTTAAACGGGCGGAGTACTTTTTCTTAAAAAGGGCGGAGCTCTTTTCAAAAGGCGGAGTTCTTTTCTTTAAACATACAATTATCAAAGTTTGACAAATAATTAGACTTTAAGCAGAATAAAACCAAAACCGAATATCATGAATATCATTAAATCAACGGAATAGAGCAAACATCATACATACATAATTTCATAAGAATATCATATATACTCACGTAGCAAACATGCATAATTATGAACTTTAAAAAAAATAGGTGCCATCCGATATGGTGCTTTGGATATTGGTGATGATCCTAGCATCAATTCTACTCCAAATTCCAACTCTCGCTGGGGTGGCAGTCCAGGTGATTCATCAGGGAATATGTCTTTGAATTTTCGCACCACAGGAATCTCTTTGGCCAGAGATTCTTGACATTCAGTAGTCACACTAGCGAAGGCTAGATAAGCTTGACACCCATCACCAATCAAGTGCCTGGCATGAAGGGCTGAAATGAAGCAAGATGTTTCTTTATGCCGGACTCCTTGAATATAGAAAGGCTTGTTTCTAGAGATGAAAAATTCTACTCTTTTTTGGAAACAATCAATCTGGGCATGATATCTGACTAACCAATCCATTCCCAAGATTGCATCGAAGTCCTTCATTTCCAGCAAAATCAGATTAACAGGCATCATGTATTTATTTAATTCTATCGAACACTCTAAATATACTACATTTAAAATTACGGACGACCCTGTGGATAAGGCGACCATCAATGGGCAGCCAAGAACTTGTGGAAGGGTCGTAAGATACTTCAAAAATTCATGGAAGACAAATGAGTGAGTAGATCCTGAGTCAAATAGCACATGACCAGAAGTGCCACAGGTAAAAAGTGTACCTTCTATAACCTCCGTAAACGTTTCGGCCTCCTTTGTAGAAACGGCAAACACCTTAGCTGGAATAGGAGACTTAAATCTTAGGGCTTGTTTGGTGAGTGGACAATTTCTAATCATGTGTCCAGCCTGGCTACAGTTATAACAAACCCCCAGCTTCTTATAGCAAAGCTTCCCTTCATGTGATCTCCCACAATGATCACATGCATTATTAGCCGAAGTTCGGAAAATCTGTACGGATCGATTCTGCTCCCCACTGGACCTCGATGGTCTTGCTTTCTTAGAAGGGTCTCCACTAGCACTGGCCCTTGAAGTCTGACTAAAAGTCCTTTGCCTAAGTAATGCTCTTCTCTCCAGCTCCTTCTCATAGATAACAACCTTCTCGAGTACCTCTCTGTACGTGGCCAATATCAGAGTCGAAAGATGCCTCCTAATATCATCCCTTAATCCCTGAAAGAACCTCCTAGCCTTCCTCTCCTGGTCTTCCACCATATAATGAGCATAGCGAGATAACTATGTAAACTTTGCATCGTACTCCGCCACAGAGCGAGTACCCTGCCTTAAGTGAAGAAATTCATCCTCCTTCTGTCCATGAAGATTAGCAAGGAAATATTTCTCCAAAAATACTACTTCAAATATTTCTCAACTAATATCCTGATCTGGCACATTGGAAACTCTCTTTTGCATTTCCCACCAGTGGTGGGCCTCACCCGTCAACTTATGGGTGGCATAAAGAACCATGTCTCCAGCAGGACACTTAATTACCGTAAACACCTTCTTCAGTCGTTGGATCCAAGTGTCTGCCTTCAACGGGTCAGGTTCCCCTGAGAATTCAGGAACGCGCTCGTTGGTAAAACGATCATAGACCGACCTCTCTTGGTAAACCGGAATTGGGGTGGTCACTGGAGTTGGTGGAGTTGGCAGAGCCAAAGCTTCTATGACTTCAACCATCCGGTCTAGCAGGTTCAAGTATCTTGCCTTCCTATCTGGAGACATGACTTCAGCGATGACGTTGATTTCTGAAAGAACATTTTAGTTAGTCAATTGGCCAAGGGTAGCTATCACAATTTACTCCGTCCAAAGCATAAGTAAAACCAACCACCCCTTTTTCTGTAACTAATCTTGTCCTAAGTTTTCGTGTTGATTCAAATTGACCTAAAGCATCTCAATTTTTTCTCAGATACCAACTGTGACGGACCGGACTTAATTCCACGCATAAAGCCTCCGTCAAGTCTTAAAAAGATAATTAATAAAATATTAATGGATATAAAAATTTTTCTTTTCTTTCTTACATAGGATTGACTGAGACCGAACTGCATGAGCTAGCCTTCCGATTTTATTTTCACACCAGACCGGCCAACGTTAAGGTTAGCCGGACTTGAAAGTCTGAGATGCTTACTAAACCTTTCCATAACATTAACCAACAAGAAAATCACGGAAACATACTAACAACATCCATAGAGTCATAAACAACGGAATCTTTTTACAAGTCTTCTCAAAACATCATAAGAAAATAAAATTAAGTTCTTCATTTAATCAGCTCCGGCCAGCCAAACTATTTGGCTACACCATAAGATTTTACTCAATTTCGTCCTCCATGAGCCTTTCGTCATCTAAAAAATAACAAGAGTGAGCCACAAAGTCCAGCAAGATACTCACATGCAGAAAACATAAACATATATAGAGTTTCATAACATATCTTAGCATACAAAAAAAAATCATCATATCGTTTCTTCTTTAGTTCGGAATTTTCTAATTTTTTTTCTTATTATCTTGTCTTCGAAAAACTCATAAAAACCATTAAAAATTCTTATCATCTTTAGGGATCGGACGGGAGCGGACAATATCGATGACGGGTTGTATGTAACCCCACAACCTAAGATCGTATCCTCTTATTATGCTTCCCGAGGCAGGAGATAATGCCTTTAACCCAGCATACGGGGCCGTAGTCCAAAAGTCTTATGCCACCAAAAATTCTCTCTCATGGCCTAGGAGGCAATCCTCGAGTGTCACTCTAATATCCTTCATCCATTTTTAACAGCAAATTTAATGGAAACTCGGTTCATAGTTCATATCTTTTTAATAGCCATCCATCATAGTTCAAAGGTCAAAAGTCATAGAATTTCACTTGCTGTCCGGATTACATGTATTTTTCTTGTTCTTATAGCCTTTAACTTCATCAGTGAAGTCCGTATAATCTTTCCTTTAATCATCTTAAGCCAAAGTCGTTTTCTTAAAAGAGACGGAGTTCAAAAACCGGAGCTTGTTTTCAACAAAAGTTGTAGTTCAGAAACTGGAGTTCTTTTTCATTTAAAGTCTGAAGTTCTAAAAGCCAGACTTCTTTAAAATCTAGAGCTCTAAAATAAATGGAGTTCTTCTTCAAAAGGCGGAATTCTTTTATCAAATGGCGGAGTACTTTTCTCAAAAGACGGAGTTCTTCTTCAAAGGCGGGGTTCTTTTTTCAAAAGGGTGGAGTACTTTTCTCAAAAAAGCGGAGCTCTTTTTCTTAAACGGACGGAGTACTTTTTTTTCAAAAGGGCGGATCTCTTTTTCTTAAACGGGCAGAGTACTTTTTCTTAAAAAGGGCGGGCTCTTTTCAAAAGGCGGAGTTCTTTTAATAAGGCGGAGTTCTTTTCTTTAAACATACAATTATCAAAGTTTGACAAATAATTAGACTTTAAGCAGAACAAAACCAAAACCGGACATCATGAATATCATTAAATCAACGGAACAGAACAAATATCATACATACATAATTTTGTAAGAATATCATATATACTCACGTAGCAAACATGTATAATCATGAACTTTAAAAAAAATAGGGGTGAGTATTCTTGCCGGGGTTTTTTCTACTTTACCTTGATCTTTTGGCCTCCCTTACTAGAAATTCTATTGCATGCCTTTTTCTTACTCCTCTAGTTCTTATTTATAGGCCTTAGGTCTGATGACTATTAATGATTGGCAATACAGAAAAAATATTTCATTATTAATGATTGACAATCCAAGGGGGAATGTTTCTTATTTATGGCTTCTACATTTCCTAAAAGTTTTCTTATTAATTAGATCATTTATGGTTTTACATTTTCAAGGAGTTTATTAATTCCTAGTTAACTAAATTTAACGGGATTTAGATTTCTTAATTAATTCCTGATTCATTGAACTTAACAGGATTTAGCTTTCTCATGTAAACACATTCAATTACTTCTACACGACTTTCGGTCAACACCTGTTGACCGGATTATCAACTTCGATTTTCCCATAATCTACTCCGGCCTCCAATACACAAAGCCACTCCGTCCTTTAAGACCACTTCGGCCTTATAATGTACTCCGGCCCTTAATGGAACAAAACCCGATTTCAAAACATGTTCAAGGCCGGTTTCGATTTTCATCAAAGAAACGCCGAACTAGATCAAGTAAAAGCCAAACTCGATTTTTATCAAGGAAGTCCGGGCTTCTTTTCATCAAGAAAATCCGGACTTCTTTTCATTAAGGAAATCTGGACTTCTTTTCATCATGTAAGGGCCGAACTTGATTTTATCTTAAGGCTGATTTACTTTTCTTATTACATTTTTCAATCAACTGGCGTTGACTGGATTATAAGGACTTGATAACTAAAATTTCCTATGTTCTAGAATCTGGGCCGTTACATTGGACCTCCACGATGAGACCGCGCTACAGCAGGCTCAGTCGGGAGGGGAGATCGAAGCAATTCCACTAGATCCTACCGAATCAGAGAAGTGTATATATGCGGGCAGCTCCCTCTCTCTGGTCGACCGTGATTGACTGGTCACCTTCCTGCGAAAGAACTCTGACGTGTTTGCATGGATCCCTATCGACATGCCTGAGATACCGGTTGGAGTAATAATCCACAAGTTGGGCCTCGATCCCAACCACAAGCCCATGCGGCAGAAGCGCAGAAATCATTCCGTCGAAATGCTAATATCTATCAGGGAGGAAGCTAAGAGGCTATTGGACACCAGGTTTGTCAGGGAAGTGCAGTATCTAGATTGGCTATCCAATGTCGTTCTCGTGAAGAAGAGCAACTGCAAATGGCGGATATGCATGGATTTTACAGACGTGAACAAGGCTTGCCTAAAAGACAACTTTCTGCTCCCTCGAATCGACCAGTTTGTGGACTCTACGTCCGGATATGAGCTCCTGAGCTTCATGGACACTTACTCAAGTTACAACCAAATCAGGATGTACCCGAACGACGAGGAGCACACCTCTTTTATGATCGACTAGGGGACGTATTGTTACAAGGTAATACCCTTCGGCCTCAATAACGCCGAGGCAACCTACCGACGCCTCGTAAACAAGATGTTTGAAGCTCAGATCGGGAGGAACGTGGAGGTATACATCGATGACATACTCGTGAAAAGTAAGGTAGCCAATAGTCACATCCAAAATCTAGAGGAGACTTTCCAAGTCCTCCGAGCACACAGGATAAAGCTCAATAGAGCCAAATGCGCATTCAGGGTGACTTCCGATAAGTTTCGAGGCTTCATCGTGTCGCGATGTAGCATAGAAGCGAACCCGGAGAAGATCAGGGTCATTCTCGACATGAGCCCTCTGTGGACGGTAAAGGAAGTACAGAAGCTCTCAGGATGACTGGAAGCTCTCTCGCGATTCTTGGCTAAGTCCGCAGAAATATACTTGCCCTTCTTCATGGTAATTCGAGGGACGAAATCGTCCGAATTCCGATGGACAGATGAATGCGAGGAAGCTTTCAAAGAGCTGAAGGCATACCTCATCAACCCACCTCTCCTGGGCTCACCAAGCGCGGGCAAAGACCTGTACCTCTACCTGGCTATGTCAGACATGACAATCAGCTCCGTGCTACTCAGGGAGCATGAGGGAGCGCAGCGGCCGGTGTACTACGTAAGTCGGATACTGACGGACGTGGAAACCCGCTACCTGTGTGCAAAAAGGATCACGTTGACTCTCATCTATTCGGCGCAGAAGCTACGACCCTACATCCAAGCTCACCAGATCATCATCTTGATGGACCAACCCCTGAAGTCGATCCTGTAGAAACCAAAAACCTCCGGACGACTAGTCAAGTGGGCTATAGAGTTGGGAGAGTTTGACGTGGAGTTCCAGCTGCGGCCGGCCCTCAATGGCCAAACCCTAGCGGACTTTATCATCGAGACGGCGACCCCGACTCTAAATGACCCCAGTAGCCCGGAAGGCACAGATCTCCTGACATTCTAGCGTGGATCCTGAATGTGGACAGATCGTCCACACAGACAGGCAACGGAGTCGGAGTCATCCTGTGGACTCCAAACGGCGTAGAGATTACGTACTTCGTGTCACTGACCTTTCCTACCACTAATAACATGGCTGAGTACGAAGCCCTCCTAACAGAACTTCGCTTAGCAAAGGAATGCTCCGCCCAGTCGCTGGTCGTACGCAGTGACTCGGAACTTATAGTTAACCAAAACCAAGGAACCTTCGAGGCGTCAAATCCGCAACTTACAAAGTACCTGGCAAGAGTCAAGGCCCAAATCTAGACTTCGAACTATTCAAGATTGAACACATACCCGGGGCCGAAAATTGGAAGGCAGACCGGTTACCTAGAGATGCAGCTATAGGATCCCCGGAGCAATATGCCAAGAACTTATGGGAAATCCTTGCCGTACCCAATATTGATGCCTCAGATAAGGAAGTGATGTGGATCGATGAAGGTGACAACTGGATAACCCCATATCAAAAGTACCTAATGGATGGAACACTGCCCGAAAATATTGATGAAGCCAAATGGATCAAGAAGTCAGCATGCTGGTACACAATCCTTGATGGGAGGCTATACAGGCGAGGGTATTCCACACCTTACCTAAAGTGCCTAACCCCTGAGGAGGCTGAGTACACCCTGAGCGAAGTCCACGTCAGATTATACAGCTCGCACATCGGAGGGAAGAACCTCGCATTTAAGATCATGCGGCACGGTCTCTTCTGGCTCACGATAAAACGAGATACTTTGGAGTTCCTAAAAAAATGTGAAAGCTATCAAGTCCACGGATCTATGATGCACCTTCCTCACACAGAGCTACGTAGCCTTCAATCCCCCTAGCCATTCGCACAGTGGGGACTTGACATCCTCGAACTGCTTCCTCCAACTTCTAGACAAAGAAAGTTCCTCATCGTAGGCATCGACTACTTCACCAAATGGGTTGAAGTAGTCCCATTGGCTCAGATCACTTAACAGAACGCGATAGAATTCCTTCGTCAGAACATCGTCTGCCGATTTGGGATTCCCGAGGTCATTGTGACTGACAACGGAACTCAATTCACCAGCAAATGATTCATCAAATATTGTACAAACCTGCGCATCAGACTGGTGCATACATCTGTGGCTTACCCCTAGGCGAATGGGCAGGTTGAAGTCACCAACCGCACACTGCTGCACGGATTAAAGATCAAGCTGGAAGATGCAGGGGGCTCGTGGGTCAATGAGTTACCTTCCATGCTCTGGTCGTATCGAACAACCCCGCGAGAGCCAATGAGAGAGATACCCTTTAGCCTCTGCTATGGATCTGAAGCCGTGGTCCCCGTTGGAGTAGGACTACCCTGCCTGCGGGTCGAATGCTTCGATCGGGCCGCGAACTCCCAGAGACTCAAAGAATGCCTCGATCTACTCCAGGAAGTTCGAGACACTACCCATCTGCAAAGTGCAACCTACCAGCAATGCATCGCGTGATACTACAACAGGCAGGTGAAAGCACGTCTACTTGAGGTTAGAGACCTGGTCCTCCAGAGTACAGAGGCCACGGGAAAAACAGTGAGCAGGAACAAACTTTTCCCTGGCTGGGAAGGGCCGTTCCTCGTCTCAGCGATCCTCCGAAATGGAGAGTACAAGTTACACGCCCAGAATGGCAAGCTTATCCTACGGACCTGCAACGCCACCAACCTCAGAAAATACTATCAGCAGAGCTACATTGGCCTAGGTATGACACACACGCATGCCATGACGAATGCTTGTACATGCAATATGCTTTTATTTAATAAAATTGACTGTTCCTATTAGCTTGTACTTCCATTCATGTGAGTGCTTGCCTGCGTAACATTCTAAAAAGCAAAACGACCTAGATTGCCCATAAGTCTGGGGGGCAAACGTCCGTCCGTAAAATGAATCCTTGGCTTAGCACCAGGCGACCCGAAAGCGGCCGTCCAAGGATATCGTCTCCGTGCCAAACGGCCCAGAGACAGCCACTTCTTGACCTCGACCCCGCATCAAACAGCCCAGGCGACCCCATACACCTTGGCTCCATGCCAAATAGCCAAAAGTAGGCCACATAGGAGTCTGGACTCCACGTCGAGCGGCCCAAGTGGCCCCCTGCTCTTTGGCTTTGCACCAGACGGCCTAAAAGCGGCCACGCGCAGGCTTTGACTCCTCGTCAAAAGGACCCCGAGTGGTCCACCAACCTAGCCAAGCGCCAACGATCCAAGCGGTCAAAAATCAGGCCTGGGGGCTTTTGAAGATCCCAACTTACGGCCAATGAAACCTTAGGGGGCAAGAATTGTAGGCTTATGGTGACCTTCTCCCAAAAAAGAGGGAACCTTCAGTCTACAATGGTTGTGGGCTAGGACCGAGCACCGGAGAGCGACAACGCCCTGAGCGGGGGCCAATCACTTAATGTAGGAACCGTGCACGAAACAGCCTAGACCCGTAGTCTGGCTGCTGTGGCCTGAAAACCCAGTTGGCCCTTAGTGCGGCTCCATGGGACTTGCTACGACGTCCACTCTACTGGATCGAGCTTCCCATTAAACGTGCGAGATGCGACGACATCCTCCCACCGAGGACAAGCACGGCACAAGAAGGCGCCGGATTGGGGCCTTGGCAACAATAGCTTTTCAAGCTTAGCCGAAAAATACGAGACATAATCTCTACAATCACACTTGGAGATGCGGAAGCAAAAAGGACAATTTCTCTTTCATATGTACAATACAAGGACAAGTGCAACAAAAAGAAAAGGAGGAGACAAAAAGCAATGTATACAAGCAAAACCACCGCTAAAGGTCTGACGGGCCTGCATCCTTAAGAAAGTTCCTCAGACGAGACCTATCGCGGACCCCAGAATTACCCGGATGGAAGACGCCTTCTGGAACGTCAGGGACCGTGATCGAGGTGATCCTATGGCATAGGCGGATGCCATCCCAAAATCTGATTTCCAACCTGCGATTTACTTCGGAGGTAAAAAGTCGCACCATCAGGTTTTAGGACAGGCGGGAATTGTCGTCCTCCAGAGTGGTGGCCATCTTCTTCAGCCACTTTATTTCCTGCCTCAAAAGCGCAACCTCTTGCGTCTGATGGCCACTGTCAGCCATCAAACGCTCGACTTCCTCTTGCATTTTCCTGTTCTCTTCCCGTAGTTGCTCGCTCTCCCGCTGGAGAGAAGTGACCTTGGTCCTCATAAGCCGAGTAGTCTCCTACACATAAGTGGCTAGCCCATCGAAAGGATCAACCTCACTAGGAACCTGCGAATGAAAGAGAAGGTCAGAAATTCTCGGGACTCTGTACCATATGCGAGTACGTAGCTCAAGACGATTATACCTGGGTAGGAGATACATCCAGATGACTGACTCCTCCCCCTGGAGCTAGTAAGCATGGGGGCTCCATGCGTCTAACCGTAGCCTCCCCAGAACTGAGATGGCCAGGAGTGTTAAACAATATGGGGACGCTTGGGGGCTTCAACTCCCGAGCCACTCCAACAGCAACGGCCTTCATAGTCGCATCAGCCCTTGGAGGGCTGGCCTCTCACCCGATTTCAATCTCTGCCTCCTCAGCAAAAGACGCGCTGACCCCCACGATAAGCGTGTCCTCAACGGTCATCTCCAGTGGCTCTAGATCAACGGACAAAGCCATGGGAGACTCTCCTCTAGAATGAAACTCCATCGCAGGGATGCCATACTTAGCCAGAGCCACGACAGGAATTGGTACGGACCCAACGGTTCCCTCCCGTGACATGACGTCTGGCGTTGCCTCCGGAATTGAACTCCGGGACCGTACAATGGACCCCGCATCCAACCTCTGGGATCTCCGGGTGGAGGTGCCTCCTACCTCCCTCAGCCTCTTCAACGGATCCTCCTCCTCATCATCATTTGAAGACGACTCCAATAGAGAGCAACTCTCCTCAGTGTCTTTTCTCTAAGATCTGTGGGTCACAACATCCGCAGGCTTCTTCCTCAAGGAGCCAACCATGGCCTAGCCAGACATGAGACCCCACTTGGCAGCTACAAGGACATCATATGTCAGGTAGTACCCCTAGGTGGAGAACGTCTTCATCTGGGAATCAATGGCTTCGACTAGTTTCGCCGTTTCCCTCACCCCCTCATCAGACACCTCCTTGCAGAAGAACTGTAGGATCGGGCCCCACTCTCGAGAAAGCTCTGAATCTGATGGCTTTTGAAGAAAGAAAAAATAATTTTTCTAGTTCTTCACTGAATCGAGGTTGGTCCCCCGAAATTGAAAACCAGCTTTCGGAGACGTAGAGATCCAACTATCGATCTCCGAGAAGCAAAATATTACCTTCGCCGTTGTCGCACCAAAGGATATGGAATGCAGACGGGCAAAGACACACAATGAAACCAGGTAGCAGTAAGCGTTCAGATGAAGTCTCGCCACCGAAACACTCAAAGCTTCAACAAGGGCAGTCAACTCGCACGGCAAGGGGTAATGGAGCCCACCTTTCAGATGATACTCATAAACAGTAACGAAGCCCTCTGGAGGGGTGTGAGCCCTACCATCCAGGTCAGGAGCACAGTATGACATGTCCTGAGGAATGCTGTAATTGACCATTAGGGCAGCAATGGCGCTCAAAGTCAGAGCAGAGCCCGTATTGTCTACCTTGTGGCTGCTTGATCTAACAACTTGTGAAGATGAAGGGGATTCTTTCTTCTTAGCCATCTCACTCATTTTGGAAAGAGTTGCGGCCTTAAAACATGAAAAGGCATAGAAGGGAAAGACTTCGCAGAGATGCCATTTATATAGGCAGCAAGGCGCCGGCGCACGGGAAATCCCAAGCGACGCTCATACCCAAAAATCAGGCCACGTGCCCGTTCGATAAGAACGCCACGGTTTCCCAAGCGTTGTGCAATCATGGCCCTTCATTAGGCCATCAATTAGCATCCCCTCAGCCGCTTGACAAGATCCCGATTGTCACACCCGCATTTAATGCGAGGATCCTGACTGTCAGAAACGGCGGCAAGGGAATGACACCAGCAAAAAAGAGAAGAAAAAGAAGGGGAAACGAGCAAACAGCACAGCACAAGTAAGAAGTTTATTATGCATTTCACGAATAGACATTTTTACAGATCTAGGCGATCGACTGCCGCTGATTACAACTGATCATCCCCACCGGGTCCTAGAGAATCCGAAGTAGGGAATTTTCTCAAATGGGAGCTGGTTCGAATGCCCGAGTTTTGAGAGTCCAAGATGCCGATGCAGAAGTCTAGCTCTTCCAGCCTGGCTAGCCTACGGCTGAAATGGATGCCATCATGGAACTTCCTTTCCAGTATGGGGGCCACTTCCTTTGCCCTGAGCCTTAACCTCAACTCAGCCTCCAGCCACATGAGCTCCTTTCCAGAGTGCACACGAAACCGCTCAAACTCCTCCTAGATAGCCAGGATGCGGCCTCAAGCTTGCATGTTGGCATCAGCAAGCCTGGACGCTCATGCCTCTGATTTGGACCACGCTCTCTCAAAGTGTGCGGCTCGAGCTCTCACCTGCTCGACCTCCCCGACCAGAGCTTGCACCCAAGCCTTACAACCCTCAACGGCCCGGGCTACCTACTGGAACCCTGGATCTTTCCTCCCGGGCCTCAAGCCCCGTGAGGATATGGACGCACCCTTCCTCTCAAAGCTAGGTGGGGCCCACAAAAACCTCACGGGTTCGACAACGGTGGTCTCTAAACCGCTACCTCCTGTGGCCGCAGCAATAGGCACGGCGTCGTCACGAATCCACGAAACATGCACGTCTCCCACAGACTCTCCAGAAGAGGACTCAAACTTCGACGAAGACGATGAGCGCTCCATAAGGAAGAAAAGGAGACAAGAATGGCACTTTCCTAACGCCCTCGAAGCAACTACGAGACGCAAAGCTCTTGGAGGGAATCGTGGATTTTAAATAGCCAGAAAGCTTCCAAGGAAACGTTTCACGAAGAAGCCACTCCATCCCTTGCACGTGGCATGTCCCTGAAGAGTCGCACCTTTCCAAGGCAGATCATTATGACGCGATGCCCCTTGATCTCCTGCATAGTTAATGCATCAGGCAGGCTGGTGGATGTGACCTCCACTTGTAGCGTTTGAACTTCCCAAGCCTTGGCCGCCAGGAGTCACCTCCTGCCACGTCATCCCATCGACAATTTGCTCCCAGACTCGAGGGACAAGGATGACTAAAAGCCGGCCACGAGAACTCAAACATGCTCAAACATACGGAATGGGGTGTAGTGCCACAGAAGGAGCGGATTGCCCACGAAGTGTGATCCAAGAAGTAGTCAGTAAGGGAAGATGCATGCCATGAGACGGAAGAGTAAAGGCAAAAGGGCTACTTCTCTTATTAATCAAAGTTTTCTTTACAAAGTACAAAATTTATAGCAGCAAAGATACGAGAAAGGAGAAGAAGATGTGGCACAGGCATCAACCACGAGCGATTGCCCCGGGAGCTTGGCAAATGTGATCTACATGGGATTACGATGGCCACACCGATGATAACCCAACAAGCCAAGCCACTCCAGCCCGAAGCAGCCAAGTGTTGGTTGACCGTCGCGATGAGCTCAAATCCACTGTAGAGGCAAAACCAACACTCGGCTCAAGAGCCTCTAGCAAGGACGCAGGGGAAGAACCTACCCTTCCCCCCACCGGAGCTCCCTTTTCTACCTCCTTCCCAGCCAGCGTGTGATTGACGTGAACTAGAGACCATGTGCGACGCGCTACACGGAGAGGCAATAGCCCCACGATAGCTCCGCCGAGATCCTTCCACGCACTACAAACCACCGCGGCCTGGGGAGAGGCATGGGGTGACAGTAGAGTGGCCAAGCCACCCTCATGAGCATGAGGGATTGCCCGAGGAAGGGGCATGAGTCCAGTTTTCAGCAGAAGCCCCAAATCTCCAGCTAGTCCATTTGACTCTTTCACGAACTCTTGCTGGAAGCAGAACGCACCAAGGTCTTCGCATTGCTCCAACAAAAAATTGACCAATGGATGAGCCATGCCAGCTGAAAATACCCCCTATTTATAGACAAAATGGCACCCTACCACGAGTTAATTAGGCGCACGCCCCAATGACCGTCTTTCACAAGGAATGGAAGGCACTTGGCCCAAGTAAATCTCAGGCATGCAAATCCTTCCTTCCTGAGCGACGAACGATCGCAGCACCATAAAAACCTGCGCCACCACCTAGGAAATGAACAAAACCAGAAGATGACAAGCACTGGCGCATCTTAAGGAACATCGAGCAACTGCGGACCGGACCCGGAAGGACATACCAGGCCGCGACCACAGGTCGGCCCAAGCATGGGGGGCTAGTGTTGGGTCTGATATGAAGGCCCAAGAGGATTCTAAGCCCAATCTATAGAGCAACGGTCCACTTGGCAGGTCCAACCTAACATCCAAAAACGGCCTACGTGGCAGCCCAAGCACGCAACCAATGGGAATTGCCTGCAGCCCGTTAATGCGGCTGACGGGCAACAGAGGAAGTGAGCTAATGGGGAGAAAGTCAGCGCTGCCAGCCACAGCTCGCGCCTCTGCCTGCAGTTTTTTAGTTAATTCTAGCGCAAGAAGCAGACCAAACATGGCCTACGACGCCCAAAGATCTGCCTGCACCACAAGGCGTCAACTGACACACTGACGATTACCTTCAATGGTCAATGGCCAACAAATCTCTGCAAGGAGGATTCTCGCACCAAGGGTTCCAACCAGAGGACCTATAAATTCCACTCTCGCTCACAGAGGGGAATCACTCTTTGGCCAGAAAAGGATCCTCGCATCCTACTCCGATCAACTCAATCAACTTGCCACCGAGAAAACAATAGCCTGGCACCGAGACATACGCCCCTGCATGCACAAACTCTCACAAGCATAGCCAGCCACCGCTTTTCTCCAACCTAACACAAGCTATAATGCCATTAATA
>JAODPA010116497.1:0-18738 GCA_025585075.1 Nepenthes mirabilis
CAGAAATGTTGCGTTATTCATGCATTCAATGGTGACTACTGCTATTTTTCCATACATGCACCATTTAAATTCGTATCAGATGTCACTCTTTTATTTGTTCTAACGCATGGGCCGATCTTTTTGGCTAATAAAATCCTTCACTCGAGCGAATCGCCACACCAATATCGAACAAGTAACTAAATGACATGCCCAATAACTGTATAGCATATAAAACGGTGGCCCAAAATCAAATGCAGATATCTCGATAATATTTGAGAAAGAGAGCCAATTTTTTTCTTACTATGTGACAAGATTGCTTTGTAAACTACTAATGGAGCCCATTTTAGTTAAATAATTAAAACTAAAGTCATCACTTATGTAACTTTTTTGCAAAGAAATGCAGTGCCAGCTGCAATTGACTAGACCTGTAATTTTCATTTAGTGCCGTGTGTTATGCTTCTTTGTAGACCAGTCTCCATGACCCAATATATTATGAAATACTAAAACTTAGATCTTCCATATTTATTTTGATATTTTATTTGAAAGGTTAGCTTATATTTGAAAGTTTAGCTCAGGAACTAAATTCGCTATTGTATTAACAATACATTCAAGTATGAATTAATTATCAAAAAATAAAATGCTATTATCAATCTAAAATGGTGTGTCATGTAACCCAAAAAATGAAAAAAACTATTATTCAAGATATTTATTTAGTAATCCTTTTTTGCATTTTTATAAAATAATAGTTGGGTTATATTAGCCAATGGTACGACCAACAAATACGCAGCAGACGGGCCGTTCGACACGGTTTAGTCTAAACCAGGACTGAGGTAATCCCAAGCCGTGCCATGCTAAGCACGGCCCATGATCGAACAATGCGACGACAGCAGAGCCTATAAAGCAACAGCCCGTGAAATAGTGCCGTGCCGTGCCAGTGCAGCCACATAGCACCATTAAATCAAGGTTGTGTTGGTGTATTTACAGTAATCAATTCACCCTACATTGGCATTGGCCCCGGACTGCTTAAAAACAAGTCAATCACATTTCACAAGAAAACCGGTTCTAAATAAAAACACAGAATTTTTTTTAAGCAATAACAAAGTTCTTCAAGCATGAACACCACCTAAATGATAATTGCACAGAATCAAAAACAATATAATTGGGGCTCTTAAATTAGTATGAATCGAGCAATCTAAACGAATCAAAAGAACAATTTCAATCCAAAGGATGATTTTACAAGTCGAGTTCCAGAACAAGCATACCCTTTTTTTTTTTTCCTTTCCCTGGAAATGAAATCATCATTTGGCATTAGCCTTGACAGATTTGTCTCCCATAGCGGCAAATGTCTCAGCAACCAACAGAGGGAAGGCAATTGTTGCGTCACAGTGCACCTGGTTTGACACAGATATGAGGCACAAATATCAAGCCATGACTCAGTCACTGACTATACTAAACAGGTCATGCAGGCCAAATCAAGTCAAGAAATGGAGTGACAGGTTCCCAGAAGACATCGACGCATCAATGTTAAATATCAATGCTCATCAGCAGTTCAATTGCCGAGAGCTTTTACAGTCCTCCCACTCCTTAAAGTCTCATATTCATCCAATAGTCAAGATTAGGAGTTGAAAAATAAATTGTGGATATTGTATCAAGTGATTTAAATGACTATTTAATTTTCACAATTTATTTTTCAACTTCGAATCCTTACCTTTAAGTAGATAGAGCTGCCTGAGGAGTGGTAGCACTATAACAACACTCTCAATTGCCTACCACACCAACGGGATCCATGATCTAGCATAAACCATCTGTCTGAATATGATTCCAGAAAAATAGAATTGAGAGTCATTGGAATAAGGAGAAAAGAAAAGCCCTGAGACATTATATGACCACTCAAACTTCTATCATGAGCTGGACCCAAATCAGCACATCTGGAACCGAAAGAAAGACCCAGCAAACTTTATTTTTTCTTAGATCATGAAATCAAAAGCATGGAATCCTTAAAAAATATCTTTCCTGATCGAATCTGACATTTCTTGGTTACATGCTGATATTTGGCCTTCTTTTTCAGCTTTTAATTAGTCTAAATGTTTAAGAGTAGGCCCGAATTGCTCCCCCTTTCTCACCGATAGACCAATCCGCCCTATCACATGCAAATGAAAACAGAACTTAAACCGAAGGAAGCTCAATGAATGGGAAAAATTAGGAGAAGGGAAGGGATTATTTCTCTCGAAACAATGTGAGGCACCGGAAGTAACTCATCCCCATCAGCCTTAAGTACTAAATGAATCCTATTGACAAATTGCTGGTATATCCTTGATGATTTAATTGAGGATTTGGGGGATTGAATTGAATATTGAGTGGGCCTAATTTACTCGGTAAACAGGAGGTGATTAGCAATTAAGAGATTTGACAATTAGGAAATCAATGGAACTATCATTCACTTAAAAGCAAGTTTGTATAATTGTACATGATTGATTTCTTTCTAAATATATTGCTAGAATCCGGCCATCTTGATAATAGGATATTTTCTACATAGATTTACTCCTCTTTTTTATAATTCTATATTAAAGACAATGTAATATACATATATTGTAAAGTGTGATGACAATAATAGAGATGAAATATTCTTCCTCTTCTACACAGTATTCGAGACTATGGTTTATTCCTAGTGCTATTTCCAGCCGTCATTGCAGACATCCCCTCCCTTTCTGCCATCATTGCTGAGGGGGAAAAAAAAATCAGACTTGTACTGCCTTGATTGCAAAATAATCAAGATGACCACCACACTTAAAACCTCAAATCCTCTACAAGGCAAATCAAACCTACCATCTTATGAAGTTGGGGTCATTTAACCATCCTATCGACTAAATGGAAGGACTTATTTCATTTGATCCCGAGTTGTTCGAACAAAATTGAAAGGAAAGTGGAAAACTTATCCTATACCAAGCACCAAGAATCCCAATTTTGCAGCTTGGGATGTGGAGGATTCTTCAATCATGTCATGACTTTGGGATTCAACAAAAGCAAGAGATAAGTGAAAACTATATGCCTTTTTTTTTCTTTTAACTACAGCCAAAGACAAGAGAGACAAAGTGCATGTATTCGAAGTTTAAGATGCAGCCTTGGTTTATAAAATTAAAACCAAGATCCATTCAACCAAATAAGACATGATGTTAGTTACAGAGTACTATAACACCTTGAATGGGTTATGACTTGAACTTGATTGCTACTGAAGTATCTGCATGAGATGTAGTGAGGATGCCTCAATGATGCTGAATTTTGTGGAGAAAGAAATGAATATATAAGTCCATGGCTGGACTAGGCATAGAGTTCAATAAAGTTCAAGAACAAGTACTCCGAAATGAAGAGCTGCCTTCCCTGAATGTACATTTTTTTTAGCCATCGTTTGAGTTTAGAAGGGAAGAAGAAATGTGATGCTTGATTCTGATACTCCCAAAGGGTCTGCCATAATAGTTACCATGAAATTGTCAAACTATAATGGTCATACAAAGAAAAATCAGGAAAATAGAGAACCCTACAAGCCACCAATAAAGATGATAATTGGTCTAACTATTGCAAGAAGATGTGGCACACATAGGAGATATGCTAGAAAATGAAGGGGAAACCACCAATTACCAAGACAATAATGAAAAACAGCAAACCTACGACATAGCTAGGCAAATGTTGCAGTGACCCGAGACTGAATGACCCGGAGACCCCCAACAGCGAACCTGAGATAAGTGCCACAAATAGGGCAAAGAATGAAAAATTCTGAAGCCTCCTCAATTCAATGAAATTCAAATCACCCAAGTAATCATTCCTTATATCTTGCTCTTAGTGCCTTGAAGGACTATGTCACACATAAACTGTGATGCCCGAAATATTTTTAATTTTTCGGATAAAGTTAAATCACTTGGTGCACAGATTTATTTGATATTATTATAGATAAATTGAGGATATCTAGACTTTAGAATCAATTAAGTCCTTTTTGGTGAAAATTCGACCAGATGGTTGTAACGTTAGGCCTCACATTCGAACAGCCACTCGAATGCTAGGAGACTATTATGAAGAAAAATTAGTTTTTTGTGCAAATTTTGAGAGGAAGTAATGTTTTTTACTGTTGAAGTTTTGGAAAAGGTTGGTAATTGTGTAACCAACATGATTAAGACATGTTTGGTTGAACTAAATTAAAAAATGTTGAAAATTCTCTAAATCCATGTAAGTAGGTCTCAGCCTCCCACAGTATTCTCTTGCATTCTCTTACAAGTGAAAATAATGAAAGAAAGAAATCGGAGAAACTCAGAAGAAGAAAGAAAAGAACTGCTTGACTCCCAATTTACAGGACTTCATTGAAATTAACTGTAGAAAAGATCTAAAAATCAATTATCATGTAAGTCATTCATCTCTTCTTTGATTGTAAGTTCATGTTCTCTTGTAATTTTATAATACTTTTTTTCACGTTCTCTTGTAATTTTATAATCCTTTCTCGGAAATATTATACATGATTCTTCTTCAATTGTCATGGCTGGAATTTTATGAAATTAATATTGAATTTCATTTGGTAAAAGAAGAATCTAAGTATAAACATTTCATGATAATCTAATTTCTCAATATCATGTCTTGAAACTAGAAATCATGTTCTAATTTGTAGATTCTTCTTATGTCTTCCAAATAATCATGAAATAATATGATTTTTTTTGCCTCCTTGATATTCAGATCTTGGTATGTTTCATTAGAAATATATGTCCATATGTAAGTGGTATTTTACATAATTCATGGAAACAATAGAAGAAATGAAAAACAATAGGTGAAAGTGGAAGCAAATCTTGAAAGTGGATGTTTTTTTACTTAAATGCATGTTTATGTACAGTTTTAATTTCAGTATTTTGACAAACAATCTTTGATACTATCTTATATTTCAAGTATCTTCAAGATTACTCAAATTCAAAGTCGTTTCAATTGGTATTCTGTTTGGCATTAGACATCACATTCAAATGCCAGAAATTGTTGGGACATTTTTGTCCAATTTCTGTAATTATTCAAATTTTGGTCAAATCTATTGATTTTAACAGTCAATTCTTGTTATATATGGTCCTTAAGACTGTCTAGATGTTGTATAAATCTTGATCATTGAGTGTAAATCATTCCTTATTGAGTTTGTTGGACTTTTACTCATTTGAAAACCGAATAACAGTTTTTGGTGTCCTAGCATTTAATTGGCATGCAACTTCCAAGTTTCTATTTCTTGGGTATGCAAACCAGTGTTCAAATGTTAGCCTCACAGTTCATGATTGGAGTCATCTTATTTTCTTGGATTTTGTTCCTTGGTCGTTGACACTGGATTTTGAGTATTGGAATTACTTCCTTTGACTCATAGTTATGGTAAGGTCAAAGAGATTATATGGAATATTATAGTATCAATGAATATAAAACCTGTGACACCATGACGTAGTGTATAATTTTCTAATACTAATTTCCATATTCCGATGAATGTTGAGATCATGTTGTAGTGGGATGCTTAAAGCTGTATGACCATTGTATTGTAATATCGATTGGATATTGACGGGTGACATCGGATCTTATTGTATACCATATGAGTTAATTTTTAGTCACTGCATTGCTATGAGAATCGGTTGTGTGATACCACATGCCATATGAGTTGGCTACATGGATGATCTTCGGATGTTGGTAATCTCATATTATTTACCCAATTAGGCGGGGGCATACATACCTTAGACTTTGGTCGATGGCAAGTAAGATCCACAGGAGATTGTTGGTATATCATTTGAGTTTATGACCTCGGTTGGATAGGATGGCTATATCCGACCTTCTTACAACTTATATGATAATCTCAAGTTTTGATTTAAATTGTCAGTGTTATGTCCTTTAAGTATACGATTAATATCTCAAGTCTTCTCAGCCTTAATTATTTCGGATATTATACAATGTAATACTAGTAAGATATGGGGGGAGATATCAGATTTTGTTACATACCATGTGAGTTGGTTGCTGGCCACTCATTGCCATGCGAGTTGGTTGCGTGATACAACATGATATGTGAGTTGGCATTGCCATGTGAGTTTGCTACATTGGATCATCTTGGGATATCAATTATCTCATGTTATTTATGCAACCAGGCGTTCGTGTAAATACGTTAGCCTTTGGTCGATGGCGAGTAAGATCCATAGGAGATTGTTAGTATATCTTTTGAGTTTATGACCTCAGTTGGATAGGACAGTTAGATCCAACATTCTTACATCTTACATGGAAATCTCAATCTTTATTCGAATTGTCGGTTGATATGTCCTTTGAATATATGGTTGTTATCTCAAGTCATCTAACTCTTGATTATTTAGAATGTTATATAGTGTGATATCTATGGGATATCAGTAGAAAACATCAGATCTAGATGCATAACATGTGAGGTGGTTTCTAGTCACTGCATTGTCATGTGAGTTGGTTGCATAATACCACATGCCATATGAGCTAAATACATGTATGATCTTGGAATGTCGATTATCTCGTGTCATTTACCCAACTTGACATTGACGTAAACACGTTAGTGTTTGGTTGATGGCAAGTAAGATCCATAGGAGATTTTTGGTATATCTCTTGAGTTTATGACCTCAATTGGTTAAAATGATTAGATCTGGTCTTCTTACATTTTTTGTAGAAATAACAGATCTTCTCCTTCATGTTGTCATGTGTATATCTTTCAGATATATGATTGTATCTTGAGTTTCTCTTACTCTAGGTTACGTTGATGATTCATTTTATGGTTGATATATTGATACAAAAATGCATATGTTATATTATTATTTATATAACTTATTGAGTATTCGGCTGACTTCCTGTTATTTTGTTAGACTCTACCAGTTTAGTCACATGTTCTAATCAATTTAGATGTAGATTGACGACGCCGTGATGGATAGCATCGAGAAGTCTCAAGTTAGACTAATATTAGATTTTTTGTGTCCTGTATTAGCTTGTAATTTTATACACTATGGTGTATTTGTTGTGTCAAATTATTTTTTAGCTAGCTTCCATTGTTATAAACACTTGAAGTTTATATTAATAAAGCTGTTTAATGGATATAATACCATATTGAGATTTTTGAAATATGACTTCTATGGTTTTCCACATCACAATTGGGTGGTTTAGCGTTGATAGATGGGGTTGGGCCATGACATAAACTCAGTCGTAGATTCTGGCACCACTGACCATATGACCTATTCATCATCACACCACTGTACTAGATCTATCCTATGTCCTAGAAACCAAAAGATCACAGCGACCAATGATACCATGGCCTCCATTGCAGGAAATGGGATCATTCTCCTCACACCCTACCTCTTTTGAAATCAAAATTTCATGTACCTAAACTTTCAGTTAATTTGCTATCCATTCACATATTAACTAACGACCTCAATTGCAAAGTTATTTTCTCATCTATTCATTGCGCTTTTCAGCATCCAATTATGGGGAAAGACGATTGGACCTACTAAGGAGAGAGAAGGACTATTTCCTAGATATGTGTAGTGGCAGAGATAGAAGTGGACCACACCTCTCATACCTTCGAAACACTTCCACTCAATAGATCTCAAATCTGGCTTTATCTATTCCTAGAAGGACATCCGTCTTTTTCAATGTTAAAGACAATGTTCCCTGCTTTGTTCAAAGATGTGAATGAGACATCCTTTCATTGTGATGTATTCCAACTTACTAAACACCACCGACGGTTCCTTTTTTTTTTTGAGTGAAAACGAGTTTTTACTTCTGTTTACATAAATTTCCACAAATGTTTGGGGGCCTTCTAGAATTCCAAGCATTACTAGTGCTCCATGGATTATCTCTTGTATTGAAGATTGCACCCAGGTAACATTGTTATTCCTCATGAAAAATAAATCAGATTTCAGCACATGTTTTTCCAAATTTCTAAGCATAATTCAAACCAATTTGGGGCCTAGGTTAAAGTTGTCAAATCTGACAATGGGAATAAATAGTTTAACCAATTGTTGTCGCCATTTTTTTAAAAAGGAAGGGATTATGCATCAATCATCATGACCAAACACACCACAACAAAATGGGATCACTAAGCAAAAAACCTGACACCTCCTTGAAACAACCTGAGCCCTATTGTTTGAAAAAACAAGTGCCTAAACACTAATGGGGAAGCCGTACTAACAGCAGCACACCTTATAAACAGATTAGCTTCCAAGGGTTAGAAAACAGAGCTCTAATCAACATTCTCTCTCAATTTGACCAACAGTTTCATAAATTAAATCACCTACCACATAGAATTTTCGGTTATGTCTCCTATGTTCACATTCATTCTCAAAATCAGTGCAAAGTGGACCAAGGGCTCTTAAATGTGTATCCCTCAGATATTCATTCAGACAGAAAGGGTAAGTGCCACCATTTGAACACAAAAACTTCTGTCATAAAAGATATTACTTTTGCTGAAAATAAAGCCTTATTTGTGCTTATCTCAGATGAAGAGTTCATTGGGAGATTAATCTAAGCCTTAGGATTGACGAGCTGGATTTGGCAACCTCCACTGAAAACCAGACTATGATCCTGAAAATCCAGAGTCAGTTTTTCCAGATTCTCAGTCGGGTCCTGAATATTCTCATCCTTCTTCCTTACTTCCCAAAACTGTCAAAAAGGAGAAAACAGGGAAGAATACTTCTACTCAGCTACTAATCTATTTAAGGAGAGTTAAGCCTAAATCGGTGCAAGCCCAGGAGTCCAATCTGATGACAAGTTATAAAAACAGCTTAAATCTCTCTTCACCATACTACCCTTCCCTCTCTTAGCTCATGGACCTTGATACACCTGTGGCCGTTAGGAGGGGCACAAGGAAGTGCACACAACATTCCATGGCCAACTTCATTGTGTTTGATAGATTCTCCTCTTCACATAAAACCTTCTTAATAAAGCTACACACTATAAAAACTCCACAAACAATTCAAGAGAACCTTAAAAGTAAAGAGTCAAAATAGGCTACAAGTGAATAAACGAAGGCTCTAGAAAAGAACGAGACATGGATGTAATCAAGTTGCCAAAGGGAATGAAACTAGTGGGATGCAAATGAGTATACTCTATAAAATACAATACAGTTAGACTATAGAATGATACAAAGCAAGACTTATAACCAAGGGGTACACTTAAACATATAGAATTGACTACCTAGAAACCTTTGCCCTAGTTGTAAAAATAAACACACCATTAGAGTCTTGTCATTCCTTGAATCTAACCTCCAATGGCTCTTGGAGCAATTTGATGTTAAAAATACCTTCTTACATGGAAACTTAAAATAGGACGTCTATATGAAGACACCTCCTAGCTTCACTACAAATTTCAAAACCAACAGTATGTGAAAGTTGAAAAAATCCTTCTATCCTTATACAAGTTGAAGTAATCATCTAGAGCATCATTTGAAAGATTTACGAACACGATGGAAAGGATGAAATTCAAACATTCACAAGAAATCGGGACGTGTAAGATTGTTGTTATGATTGTCTATATCCTAACCAAAAATGACTTTGATGAAATTGAGAAACTATAAGTAGCTCACAAGGGAATTTGAGATAAAAGCATTAGGGAAGCTAAAATAATTTTTGGGAATTGAGATTGAATACTCCAAATCCGGCATATTTATTTCCCAACGAGGGCACATTCTTCACTTGCTAGAAGATACAGAGATATTATGATGTAAGCTCTTCGAAACTACTGTGGAATAAAATCACAAGTTAGGAAAAGCTATCGAAAATGCATTGGTTGACAAGGGGAGGTACCAAAGATTAGTAGGAAAGCTTATTTATTCATCCCCTACACAATCAACCATAGTTTATGCGGTAAGTGAGGTAAGTCAGTTCATGCACTCTTCGAGTGAGTGCCATTGGAAAGTTATACTTTGGATCTTACAATCTAATAAGCATAAACACCAACACTGAAAACAGACACACCATGACATGCTATTTTTTAATACTCAAGGACGCAAGACGTTAGGAATAAGTAAACTAAAATTAGTTTATAATTTTTTTAATTGATGAACACTGATATTTTATACTAAATTGAAAATAAAAATATATATTTCTTGATTTTTACACAAAAAAGAAAAAAATTCATAGCAAGAAACAGTATGAATTCATATAAGGACAATAACATTAATATAACTTCCATAAAAGGATAAATGTCAAATATCAATAACAACCAATTACAAAAAGTATCTCTTACAAATTTCCACAACTTCAATTTCTTCATTTTCTCCATTTTCATCACCATCATTGATAAAAATAATACACTCTAACTCGAGCTCATCTAATAAGACGTGTGTAATCTCTAATTCTCCAATACCATAAAGTCAAATGCATCTCCACAAATGTCCCACATCTTACTCTCTCCTTCGTATTGTGGACAACTCCTTGAAAGTAGGCAAAAATTGTTATGAATGAAAATTAAATCTTTGGCGAATTTTGGAGTCATTTTATTCCTTTTCAATGGGCAAAGATGCAAGCACTCCAATTTTTCTTACAACATGATGACGAATATGGTTGTACAAGTAACTTTAAAACTAAGAGTTGGAGTAAATGCGCACTTAGACAATAGACAACTCACTAACTTTTCGAATCCATATTATAGGGATCACTAATATAATTAATATCCACAAATTGATTTGCCCTTAATAAGAAGTCACAAGTCGCTGTGACAGTATGTGGTAAAATTTCTGGTGGACTATCGACAAAAATGAAAAGAGAAAAGTAGGATTTTTAATTTCTTAAAATTATAAAATACCAATATCTTTTAAAATTTACAAAACAGCTCACAATTTTTAAAAAAAACAATAGTAAAATTACTCATTGTATCCAAAGTATATCCAAAACGTGTTGGAACATGTCCGGAATGTGTCTAGAACTATCTAGAACATGTCAAACACAATCATAATAATAGTAATTTGACACATGTTAGAGCGTGTCCAAGGTGTGTTGGTGTCCAACCAACACTTCAACCCTCGGAGAGTGTCTAACTGATACTTTAACCCCCCGAAGAGTGTCCATGTTTCATAACTTACAATACTCGAAGTCTACCTAGGAAAAGGTATTCTATTTCAAAATAACAAAGAAGTCAACCTAAAAGCATACATAGATGTGGATTACGTAGGGATAGTAATAGATTGGAGATCAATATTAAGGTATTGTACGGGAGAGTGTTGACATATTATTGGCATATCCTCAATTATCTAATTACGGATTTGGACGACTGGATCGAAGATTGAATGGGCCTAATTGACTAGCCAATCAAAGGGATAATTGGCAATTAAGAGATTTGATTAATAAGAAAGTCAAAAGAATTATCTTTTACTTGAAGCAAGATTATATAGTTATACATTATTTATCTCTTTCCAAATATATTGTTATCAATCATTTTGATGATACGATATCCCCTAGAGAGACTTACTCCTCTTTTATGATTATAGATTGATGGCAATATAATATATATCTTGTAAAGTGTGATATCAATAATAGAAATGAAATATTCTTACTCTTCTACAAATCCAAATGTTAAAGAATAATTCTTCTTCATGGCAAATGTTCTAGAACATAACTGGAATAAACAATCAACCACTAGAGAATTGGGTTAAAATTTGGGGGGCTAGTAGTTGATCAACCAATCAAAGCATCATATATAATGAATCATTCAACTCAATACCTTGACAGTCTTAGCAGATCCACGTATTTTACCCCAAGATACAGCCTCATCAGGGCGGGCACCAGAATCACTCCCGTCAAACTCCTGGGCTGTATTAATAAAGACGGCATAATCTGCACCATTACGCATCATATTGGCATTGCAAATATGATGCTTGGGCAGCCCTCCTCCCAGAATTATCATGCCAGTCTTCCTTGGTGATGCATGAACAGCCTCGCCATTCATTGCTGTAATATCTGTTCACCATGATAAAAAGTTGGTTCATTGTTCAAGCCAATAATTTGTCAACTATTGTAATAAACAGGAGAAACACTGACCTTGTACAATGTCAATAACCAGTCCTGGTGGGCTGCGGAATGAATGAAAATATAACATATCCCCCAGTGAGCCATCCGTTAAACCCGGACAGAATATTGGGATGTTGTTCTACAAAATCATACAGAAAGTTATGGATGTAGTATAAATTCTCCTATCCCCCCCCCCAAAAAAAAAAAAAAAAAACAGATGAAGCACTGTGGAACTTAGTGCTAAACTAACAAGACATGCAACATAGCTAAAATAACAAGACATGCAACATACTATAAGATACTATGAAGACAACCTGAACAAACATTGACAGTCAAATGGGCCATAACTTAACCCGGAGAGCTAAAAATAGCAAAATAAGTACCACCTTGACCTGGAATACCAATAGCAGCTCCATCAAAATTGACAACAAACTAGTATGAAGAAAGAGATGGCCATGTAATAGAAATTGTTTTCTATTTAATTACCGAAAGATCCATGACACCAAAAAATTGAACAAGTTCAGCATTTTTGGGTCATCGGGGCAATGTCCATTCTAGTAATTTATAAGGGCATATACAGAGAAGTTGCTAGGGTGTCTGAATTGTCTTTTTTTTTTTTTCCTTTTTTTGTTCTTTTAAGAGCATGAACCTTGAATGGTAAGGCTAGAACTCAGTAAGAAAAAGACTAAACTAGGCAAACCTCTTACCTTATATGCCCAGTAAAGGTAAGAACTATCATCATTTATTTCCTTCCCCAGGCGAGCAATCAACTTTGATGGTGACCATTTGATGTTCTGCAGATCAAAAGTACTATTTGAGAAAATAACTGGCACATCTTCATAGAGGAGAATAACAAGAACACATCACTAAATCATATATCCTGGGAGGCAGCCTAGTACACAAGGCTCCCACCTTGTAGGTTCTAGAGAAAATCAAATATACATAGCCATACCCATGCACTGTAGAGGCTATTTCAATGAAATCAAATACATAACCCAAAATCGCTGTGTCCTGAATATCAAGGTTATCTTCTAGAAGGGATGTTGATGCTGACAGATAGCACAATCAAAAGTGCAAGTGAAAGCCATCATGCATTTCATTTGTTGTTATATACTATATGCTAATACACTACTTGCATTTTGATGAGGTAATTAACTAGTTAACTTGATCAAAATAGCCACAACTTATATTTCTCTGTTATTTAAGGAATCTAAATCTAAGCCGCAGGATAAACACTTTAAAAATACAAGTTGATCACGAAAGGGCAATTATAAATTGCAGGAGCTCAAAAGATGACAGGATTAGCAAATTAAGCACATAATCATGTTCATTTGAGGATAAAATAGAGAACAAAAGCATGAAACTTGAGAAAGCAATGCACTGGATCAATTCAGCAGAAAGTAATTACCTCTAGGGATTGCTCTTCTAACATTTTGTCAAATATTGGAATGATCCAATCCTCAAATTTGCAGTAGTTGTTATTGGGAACCAACAAATTACCAATGCGATTCAAACCCTTCGAGCGTAATTGAGCTCCGGGTAGAGAAAAATCACCTTTATAAGTAGGTGCAAGGCACTTAATGAGATCCTCTTCTATACCTCCAGCAGTTGTGACCACTACATCAACCTGCAAAGTTACATAAAGAGGCTCTTTTTCCCCTAATATTTTCCATCAACAGACGAAAGAAAAATAACGAGATGAATAGCAAGGGAATATCACCATTAAAGGAGATTGCTTAATCACTACTAAGTTAAGATGAAGAGAATCATCATATTCAGAATGCATCAGATCTTACGAGGGGCATAGAAAAACAAAATCAACAGAAGCATATGAATACCTTTACTACAGGACATATTTGAGACACCCAACCTGTGGCCAACAGCAAGAAGCAAACGTTGTCCAACTAATTTGCAAAAAAAGACATTTAAGTACACAACTCAGGCCAACAATCCTACTGTGTGTATATACACAACCTAAGCACGTGATGACAAACATCTTGTGCAAAATAAGTCCACAATACAAACACTCCAAACATGCCTAGTTTCTTCCAAAATGTATGTGAGAGTGTTGCTCGGACAACAAGTGATGGAAATGTCAATCAAGGTACATGTGTGAGTGTGACAAATCCTGCAACAAACCCTTAATCAACACAAAATTGGCATCAGACCACTTCCCAGGTTGATGTTCTCCATTACATAGCCAGTAAGAATGCTTGTCCATTTGACCAATATCCGAATCACAAAAATGTTCTGAGATGGCTTAACACGGAAGAAATAAAATGAGTCTGCCAAAAATGAAGTCCAAAAGAACAAGAGCTGGCAAATATTATCTACAATCTTAATTTCCACAATTATCAACACCCCAACAAGGAAAAGAAGAAAAGTGAAAGACCAATGGAAAGTTCTTCTTCTTAGCATTAAACCATTCTTTTGTGCCCCTGAACATATATGTAACTAGAAAAGTACCTAGTATTAGCATTTTGGTGCAGATAGGCTTGAGCCTTGATGCTACCACAAATACTACCCATTTGGATCAACTTCTTGGTCCATCAAAACTATAGGATCATGATCAACTTTTTGTCTATCAAAAGGCAACAACCAATTGTTCTTACTCAAGTATTTATTGTAAATATAAGGAGCTCATACACAAAAGAAGGGTTCTTCCTGTTTTCTCACCATATGATGCTCAATAAGAAACCGAACAATGTCCCTTACACCAGATGAAATAAGGTTTGAGGTAAAACCCAAGAACACTTTGCATCTAACTGATTCTCTGTAGAGAGGATCCCTCTCCTGCTCACTGCACTGTTCTGTTGGAACCTCATCTGCAAGCCTCCAGTCTAGCTTCAACACATATAAGGTTCAAAGCCACATAAGTGATGGACAAGAGGGGAGAAAAGGAGATATCACATACAAGATTAAAACTTTGAAGAAGGAAGAGATATGAAAACTAAAACCAACCATTTGATTAACTACTTCAATAGCTTCCCCAAGGTTGGAGGCCTGAAAACCAGTAGAGAGAAAGGACTTCAGCAATTGAGGGTAATTTACACCTTGATTGAAATCATAACCCTCAATCTTAATGCACTTTCCTTCCAGTATTTCAGACTCCTTGAAAACTGCAGCATGTGCAGAAGCAAACATATCATCCTCCATTACTTCCAGTGGACTTAATGATCTTCAAATCTGTCACAGGAAAGCAAGATGCATGAATTGATGCTTCCTCATAGTTTGAATCTCTGGCTCAGTTTTGACCAAATAATATGAATAGTAAAGGGCTTTCTCCAAACTGCAAAACCAGAACTTTATAAAAGAAATCAAACATACATCATTTCAGACCCGCATTGAAACATAAACCACCTTCCTCATCTCTGTATACAACTTTGAAAATACAAAGCTAACTACAAGAGACACACATACCAAAATCAAAATATGAGAACTAAACTTCACACTCCCAAAATACAGCGAGCAAAAGCTCCATTTCCGATTAAAGCAACTTTGCCCACAAAGAAAAGCTATCTGTAATGCTCTAATAGACTAATAACTGCAGACCTGTTTTCTAAGAATTGGAAAAGCTCCTGTTTCTATTCTTCGAGTTGTAAACTTTGTTATGTGAACAGATTGTCAAACTAATAGCACTGAATGCACACTACAATAACAACATTAGCCAACAACAATGCATAAATCTGAGCATTTGAAACATTTAAGAAAAGATTTCATCTTAAGGCAACCAAATACAAAATGCTTAGCCTATACAAATTCTACCCAGGTTATTGTGATTATACAAGGGGAATTATGCATTATCATAGGTGGATTGAGTCGTGTATGATAGTGATTGAGAGGGAATAGTGGATGAGAATACAGAGGAAAGGAAGGGAATGAGACGAAGACAAGAACTAGAAGGAATTTTGCAGAACATCAGATTCATGTTAATCATTACTTCCTCGGTTATATCTCTGACCTTTTACAGACTTGGGAAATTGTTCTTTGGCTTTCCTGATTAATTCCAATTCATTAACTAAAGAAAATACAAAGTATCTTTTTGGACCACTGTTATGTAATTCTGTTGGACTCATACAGTGCTGCTGCTTTATGGTTGCTGCTGTGGCCCCTTGCCATTCTGTCAGCTGATAATGCTATGGATTCCTTTGAAGCAGATGATTGGATAATGACAGAAATGGACCAGTTTCTCATAGATCCAGTAGACTCCCCAAGTCATCAACATCCAGGAAAAATATGACAGTGGACTAGATAACGCACAGAATTGAACTGCAGTTTCGGCTTTCAATACTATAACAAAGCCCGAAATTGCTAATTTTTTGCTAATTTGATAATAAACATTGCTATTCTATAGTTAATCTACACGAGTTAAGACAATTGATAAGGACCATGTAGGACACCGTGATTGAATCCATAGCCCAGAGTTCGAATCTTGCTGTTTCACGTGGTGTCTATGGATAAAAGTTGTGCCCAGAGCCTGGTCCAAATCCATTGAGTGAGAAGAGATTCGTCATTAAAAAAAAAAATCCATGTCCCTATTAAGTGTTGGAATATGGTCACTCCCTTGTAGGTGATTTCAACAAATTAGTTTGTCATCGGGGTATATTAGCCGGTCAACGAATGTTGACCGGCTGGAAGACAAAAAACGATCAATGGAGTTTGATCGGCGGACAACCAGTTGGATCCGGTCAACGGACGGTCAACGGAGGGTTGACCGGATGGCTGTGCAGAACGGTCAACGGGAGCTTGACCAGATCCGGTCAACGGAAGGTTGACCGGATAGCAGCAGGAGACGGTCAACAGAAGGTTGACAGGATGAATGTTGAAGATGGTCAATGAGATGTCCGGAAGACTCTTGTGATAGCCAATGGGCACAGACGGCTAAGGGACTTGACTGCAGCAATGACTGAGAACGTCGTGGACAGCTGGCAACAAGTTGCTGGACAGCAGAGTAGGTGGCAGACCTGCTGCGCATGAGGTGTTTGTGCAGGTGGCAGATTGCAGAGTTGGTGGATGAAGTTGTTGGCAGGTTGCAGACCAGATGGCAGGCATTTGATCACACTCTACCTGTCTATTGGTTGAAGTCTTCCAGGCAGACCACCATATATACGCATGCTGGGCATGCAGTGGTGTGTGTGTGAGAGTGAAAGCAAGCATCCGAGCATGGTAAAGTGTAAGGAGAGAAAATCCAATGGTGAAAGAACAAGAGAGGAGTGCACCACCAGTGAGAAGGAAGAAAAATAGATAGTCAAAGAGCGGAGTGTTTCCTGTTTATTCCGGTGAGATTTTTCTTTGTTATTTTCGGGTGTGTAGCGGATACTCCATCTCGGAGGTTTGTAACCTATTTTTCACATAGTGGATTTGCTGTCGACTCTACTCCCGTGGTTTTCCCTTGGTTCATAAGGGTTTCCACGTAAAACGACGTGTGCTTCTACTTCCTCTTTCCTTTCCTTATTTATCATTCTGTTCGGACGGCCTCCTCCCGGCCAACATTAAGGTCACCATTTATTTAAAGAAGCATTGTTCAAACAGTTACAATATCTACTTCAACCGGTCATCCCCTACGGTCCGGGGTATTTGAGCTCTTCCAGATTATGTCCCAGAACTGTATTTTATCCTTCTAAACATGAAAATGCACATCATCCACAGCAATCGTAATTCATTTCTCAAATCATCGAAACTATAAATCAGTCCTCGTGACGCTAATAAATGCTACTTTTATCGAACTAGCGCAAGCACCGCGCATGAAGTTTGAATGGCGAAATCATGGAATTTCAAGTGTTTCGTCATCTAATACAAAGGAAACGAAATTGAAGACCCATGAATCTTACAAATCTCAAAAGACGAAGAGGGCATAGGGCTTACTTGCGAGTCGAACGTCTCGGAAGCTGACTGAATATGTGACAGAGAAGCTGGGTGAAGACTGATGAGACAGGCAGAGACTCTTACAAAGGGAGGAGACTGCGCATTTGAGCTATCGGAATCCGAAATTTATAGTTTTTTTTATTTCCATGGTGTTTATTCTTAATCCGAAAGTAACTTTTTTTATTTCCTTGGGTAGGCTTAAGAGTGGCCAACTGAACAAAAGAAGACGAAACCGAAGTTGAGAAAAAGATAATGGGATGCAAATATGGGTTTTACTAGTCCAGTTAATATTCCCTTATGGTAAGGGTTGAAAAACCATTCCACTACAACTTACCCATTTGCTCCCGTAGTTGAGCCGAGGGGCCCTCTGCCGCAATCGCAGTCGTTCAGTCGCAAATCTAACGGTCGGGCAGTCTTTCAATTTCTTTTTTTCAAATGAAAATGAGAAAAATGTGCGCCACAAAGCGAGGCCGTCTGATTTTGAACAAACGGCCACGATTTGCGACACAGGAACCCTGAGCTCCCCGTTGTCGATACCTATTCCTTGACCATAACTTGATAGTGATGAGAGACCTGTGGATCAAGCAAGCTTGAACTTTTCCACATCAGGCTTTTTCTAAATATAAATGTTACGTAATGAAGTTAGTGTCTTGATCGTCATTTCTCGCAATCTAGTCTTTAACTCTACACTTTCAAAATTTTCTAATTTAGCAATGTTGAGGGATATATTTTAGCTATCATTGGGACGGCATCAATTAGCTAATCGCTCGTCCATCGATCTGTCATAATACGCCAACAAAAAAATAAATAGATACTTAAACGTGATTTCACCTTTCGATATCTAAAATATAATTAAAAAATATCTCAAATATTTTTATATCTAATTTATTCACGC